>PVLC010001773.1:116032-132259 GCA_004027655.1 Graphiurus murinus | reverse complement strand
TTTTTTTTTTTTTTTGGCGGTACTGGGGATTGAACTCAGGGGCATTCTACCTCCGAGCTACACCCCCAGCCCTATTTTTTATTCTTTATTTTTGAAACCGAGTCTCACTAAGTTGCGGAGTGCCTCACTAGGTAGCTGAGGCTGGCCGCGAACCCGGATCCTCCGGTCTCAGCCTCCCGAATGCTGGGATTACAAGCGTGGAGTTTGCTTTTTTTTTTAAAAAAAAAAATCTTTGCTATCCTTTTAAATGAGATCATAATGATATTTTCCTAGGTACTTTTTCACAAATTTGGAAGGTTTTTTTGTGTGTGTGCACCAGTGATTTTGTTCCCTTGGAAATGACTTTTATGTATGGTATAAGGAAAGAACACAGATTTATTATAAAAGAAGGGACTGTATTCTGCCATCACTAATTATGTTTACTGTAGATTTGGGCACATGAAATTTAGTAGATTAATTTAGGTATTTCAGGGTTTGGTGTACTGGTTTTCTATGGCTGCTGTAATGAAACACTACAAACAGGGTGGTTTAAAGCAACATGAACGTATTCTCATGGTTATGAAGACTAGAATTCTGAAATAAAGATTTGGCAGCTTTCTCCCAAAAGCTGCAGGAGAGAAGATGTCCTTGCCTATTCTAGTGTTTGCCACAAACATTTGGTGTTCCGTAGCTGGTAGGTGCATATCTCATGGCTATCTCCTCCCTGTGTGTCCCTGTCGCTGCATTTCTTCTTTCCTCATGAAATGAACTGTCATCTCACATAATTACCTCTGTTAAAAACCTATTTCCAAATGAGTTCACATTCTGAAATACTGGAAGCGAGGCTTCATCATACTCTTTAGAGAATACAATATGACTCTGACTTAGTTTACTGAAACAAGTACTACTGTTCACAAATAATTGCTAGATTTGCTAAGTGATTTTCTTTCTTTTCCCTCTTTTGAAATGTAATAGTGGAATTTTGTTATTAATCTATAATTGGCATCTGTGGGATCACTGATGTTTATGCTAAGATTTTTTTTAATCCTTTATTTTCACTTTTCATTTAATACAAGGATCCCTCCACATCTTACATAAGACCTCTGTACAGTATTTTAGCTCTGTTTTGCTTTTTCACTAACCATTATTTGTTCTTTTTTTTTTTTTAAAGCAATCAATATTTACTTAGATTTAAACACATTTATTTAAGTTTGCCAATACTTTGCATTTACTTCTTATTCTCTGAGTATTCCTCCTGGAATTATTCTCTTCCATTTCAAATTGTGTCCTTTAGAAGTTTCTATAGTGAATTTATGTTGGTTGGAAACTTATGTTTTAATTTTGCTTTGTTTCTTTGATTGGTACATGTTTTCTTTTTCCTCTCAATCATAGTGGATGTTTACCTAGAGATAGATGTCAGTAGAGACGAGCAGTTGCTTTCCCTCTGAACTTGAAGGAAGTCATTCCTGCCTTCTGGCTTTCATTGCTGAAATAGAGCAATCACCTAAAATTCTATCATTCTTTTGTTTGTAATAGTTCTATTTGGTTTTCAAGCTCTTTGGTGGACTGAAGTTTCATAAAACCCTACCAATAATTTTCTTTTGATTTATTTTTAAGATTATTTAAACTTGTTGAATCTAAGCTATACAAGGGCTTAAAAACACTGACAATTCTTAATTGATATGGGAATATATACTGTTTTTCCCCATTTGATATACATAATTCACATGCCTTTATCTATACTGATATCTATGTACGTACCTATCTATTCATCTTAAGCAGGATAAAATGTTAAAATACTACTTCGATAAGTCTGAGTAAAGGATATAAAGATGTTCCAAGTATTATTTTCATCTTGCAGATTTTAGTAAGTTTGAAATTATTAACATATAAACTATAAACAAAATATTGCCAAGTCTATTTTTCATATTCACTTGTCTCTTGTTACTATTTTCACTTATTTTGAAGTTTATATATTTTGACAAAACTTATTTTTATATCCTACATACATCATAACATTCTGATGTGTAAAATCCTTAAAATAATTACTTTGACAATTATGTATTTACTCATTCCCATGCATTTAGCTTGTTTTATGATATGTTTGTGGGGTTTTTATTTTTATTTTTTAATTTTTATATTATGCGTGCATTGTAAGCATACACCTTTGTTAGGTACAAATTGGTAACGACATATGTGCCCACATTTCTCATTTGACCCCTTCCCCAAATTCCCACTCCACACCCTCGCCCTCTCTCCCTCTCAAATTCAGTTTGGTGAGTAACCTTGATGTACATTAGGGTGCCCCCCATCCATCCCTTTCAGTTAAATCAACTTCTTTGTTTATCGAGGGTCCCTTCTTTTCCATCTGGGGACCCTCTTATGCCCCATTTTCCCCCTAGCATCCACATATTAAGGAGAACATATGCTTCTTTACTCTTTGTGACTGGCTAATCTCACTTAACATAATGTTTTCCAGTTGCATCCATTTCCCTGCAAATAACATGATTTTGTTCTTCTTTATGGCTGAGTAAAATTCCATTGTGTACCTATCCCATAGTTTTGTAATCCATTCATCTGTGGATGGACATCTTGGCTGCTTCCATAGTTCTTCAATTGTGAATTGTTCAGCTATAAACATAGATACACATGCGTTGGTCTGATAGTTTGGTTTCCATTCTTTTGGGTAGATACCCAGAAGTGGTATTGCTGGATCATATGGTAGGTTCATTCCCATTTGTCTGAGGATCCTCCATACTGTTTTCCAAAGTGGTTGCACTAGTTTGCAGTCCCACCAACAATGTATTAGAGTTCCCACGTCTCCATATCCTTGCCAGCAGTTGTTGTTGTTCGTGTTTTTGATGATTGCCATTCTGATTGGGGTTAGGTGAAATCTCAAGGTAGTTTTGATTTGCATCTCTCCTGTGGGGTTTTTAAAATTGGTGCATATTAATTATACAGAGTGGTGAGTTTCATTGTGAATGTTTGTATATGTGTATAACATAATTTGATGTTCACTCTCCAACACCTCTCTTTCCCCGTCTCTCCTCCCTCCTGTTATCCCCTTCCTCTACCCCAATGATCTCTCTTCTTCTACTTCATGACATATCTTTCTTTTCTTTTTATCCCTCTAGCTTCCACCTATGATAGAATGGAGAATTTATTCAACTGCCTGATACATAAATCCACAGAGATTTTCAAGACCCGAGTCTTGGCTCACCAAGAAGATTTGTACTTATTCTGTTATGCACTGAATTTTGTCCCTTCTGAACTCGTGTTGAAGCCATAACCACTAACATGACTATGGAAAAGGGCATCCAAAGGGGTAGTTAATTAAGTTTAAATGAGGTCACAAGGTTTGGGCCCCAATCTGATATGACAGGAAATCACTCTGAAATTGAGATGGGCTTGCTCATGGACTAGCCTAGCTTTTTACTTGAGGGCCCTGGGAACCCTGTAGAACCTGAGACTATGTATATAGTATGTTCAGATAGTGACTAAGCCCTAACCTTTTCAGTATCTTACCTTCACCTGTGATTAACTATCTTCTCATGAGACCAGTTTTTCTAACTCACTGCCAGCTTGGTAATATCTGTACAACATTGGCAGTCTTACTGGACATCTATCCAGTAGAGATCAGCTGTACTTTGCCTTCCCATGACCTTTTGCAGTAATGAATACACATACACATTTATATATATTCTCCAAATCTCTCTCTAAATATAAATATAAATATAAATATAAATGTAAGTATATATAAATATATATATTTCACGTCTTTATCTGTACTGATATTTATGTATGTACCTATCTATTTATCTTAAGCAGGATAAAATGTTGATAGATAAATCTAAGGATATAAAGATGTTCCAAGTATTATTTTCATTCTTATAGATTTTGTAATTTTGAAATTACTAACATATAAACTATAAGTATATATATATATGTGCATATCTATCTATCTATCTATCTATATATATATATATATATTTTTTTTTTTTTTTGCGGTACTGGGGATTGAACTCAGGGGCATTCTACCTCCGAGCTATACCCCCAGCCCTAGTTTTTATTCTTTATTTTGAAACCAAGTCTCACTAAGTTATGGTGTGCCTCACTAGGTAGCTGTGGCTGGCCGCGAACCCAGATCCTCTGGTCTCAGCCTCCTGAATGCTGGGATTACAAGCGTGCGCCACCATGCCCGGCTAAGTATATATATATTAATATATAGACATTAATATATAAATGATAAATTACAGATCATCAAGGAAACATTCTAATGACAAAATTTAGTTCCCGTCTAAATGTGCTTAAGCTATTATTTCTGGGGTTTTCCCAGGGATTTTTCTTTTATGAACTCAGAAACAAGACTCTTGGAGTTTAGGCCTCAGCTCTTCATCTTGCTAACATGTTAATAACTTTGTTTCTGTTTGTCAATGCTCTTTTCTGCCAGTGACCATCACTGCCGCTCCACAAGTGACCCCAGGATCCACAGGCTCCCCTACCCGAGCGATTCTCCCCCAGCCTCCATCTCCTTGCACAGCTAGTAGAAACTTGCCACCATCCCCAATGGCATTAGGTCTTTGTACTCCCAATATCAGGATAGCACTCTGCTCAAAGACATTAGATCTACCCTCCACTTCTTTACTTGACTGTCGTGCTTTAAATTCTGCCCACTTAATCCTTCCTTACTACTAACCTCTTCCCAGCAGGAGTGAAAGTGAGAGCATTTGTTCTCTCTCTTCCTAGTAGTTCTCTCTCTTCCTCCCATGTCCACACAAATGTGATCTGATCCTTTGGTCTCAACCAGTTAAGTCACAAAGATAGCTTAGTATGGTAGAAGTTCCTAATCTTTAAATGGTTACTTTCTTATAATTCTTTGGAGTTTTCCCCATATATTCAGAAAAGAAACTATCATTTTTCCTCTTTCTCTCTTCTCTGTCATTCTCTTTTCAAATGGTATAGTTGCTTGATTCAAGAGCTAATACAAACTCTGTTGAAAATCCAAACAGTAGTTTTTCCAAGATCTCTTCTTTTAAAGAAGTACACTGTCAACTGGGTACAGTGATGCACACCTGTAATCCCAGTACTTGGAAGGCTGAGACAGGAAGATCACAGGTTCGAGGCCAGCTTCAGAAATTTAGTAAGAATTCAGGTAACTTATTAAGACCTTGTTTCAAAATAAAACATAAAGAGGACTGAGGTGTAGCTCAAAGATAGAATGCTCCTAGGTTCAATCTCCAATAATAAAAAGAAATAAATCATACAGGCTCAGTGGCTCAATCCTATAATCCCAGCTACTGAAGAGGCTAAAGCAGAAGGATGGAAAGGTGAAGGCCAGCCTGGGCAATTTAGTGAAACTGCCTCAAAACAAAATTTTAAAAAGATGGGGGATGTAGCTCAGTGGTAGATTCCTTAGCTAATATGAGTGAGGTTCTAGCTACAATTCTAGCCCCCCCCTCCCACCACCCCCCCCCACACACAAATAAAATCAAAGAAGTTAACTGAAGCAATAACTACCAGATTTGACTATCTAGTTAGGCAGGGCAGAGGACCTGGAAACAGGAAAAAATAAGCGGCCTTCTGCATCTCCCGTTCTGTGAAGTTAGGAGACTTGAACAGGAAAGTGAGAGACATGGGGGCCAGAAAACAGGGCTCTGACCAGCCAACAGATAATCATTCAAATTAAGGATCAAAACTGTGCAAAACTCATTGGTTTCCCCAAACCCAATTCTGACCAATCACAAAAGAACAGATAGAAAACCTCAGGAAGATTTAAAAACCCACTTCCCAAGAGCTTCGTGGTCATTCTCTTTCTGGGATTTCCCTCTTTGGGGAGAGGGAATTGCTTTGTCTTCTATCTTTCCCTGATTTAGAATAAAGTTTCATATTTCTATACTCTTTGCCAGTACTTAGACTTCATTCATCAAATCCACTGGACAAGAACCCTAACAGAGGAGGCACCCCTATTTCACTAGGAAATATCTAGGATGTATATGGATATATAGATGTGGTTACTCTGGAAACAAGTGTGTAGCCGTTTTCTTTTCATTGTTCTTTGTAAGTTTTCAATTCTTTCTCCCCTAGGGTTAATAATTTCTCCTGTGAAATATATATATATATATATATATTTATATATATATGATTTTTTTGAAGATACTTAATGTTAGAGGAAAAACTTTAAGATTTTCTTTTGTATAATACACATTGTAATTATGACTTTCTTTCTTAAAAAAGCAGTTCATACTAATGAGATATTTTGCATATGCCATTTAAAATTATAACGGATAAGAAGAAATATGTTGTGTAGTAAAACTACAATGCTAGTGTTGATCAATTATCCAAAATTTGTTCATATGTCTAGGAATAATATTTCGTGGACCACCAGTACTGATGGCATTAACACAGTTGAAAAAGGTAGCTAGGACCCAGAGGAGCCAATATCTAAACCTGAATTGCCCTTTGCGATGGGTATGTTACATTTATTTGTACCTTCACAGTGTTGTCTAGGGGATTAAATAAAATAATATGTAAATTAATTTGTAACCCATAATATACTCTCCAAATAAAATGTATTATTATTATAAGCATATTTTAGGAAGCTGGGCATGGTGGTACATGCTTATAATCCTAGAACTTGGGAGGCTGAAATAGGAAGATAACAGGCTCGAGGCCAGATTCAGAAACCTAGTGAGAGACTATTTCAAAATAAAAAGGACTGGGAGTGTAGCTCACCTGAATTCCATACTCAGTACCACCCCTTCAAAAACTAAAAGAATATTTTAGAAGCCATTAAGCCTCGCAAGAAATGTGTTATGATTTTCAGTATTTCACATAATTAAATGGGCTTAATGATTTCAATATAAATTCAACTATGAATTTCTGTGCTTCTTGGACAGGTGATTCTCAATTATTACTGTTGGCATTTAAACTTTCATTATAGCAATGGCTGTGTCCATAACTAGTGCTTCAAATCTGAGGCAGCACTGTATATTTCTATTAGCTCTTCCCTCCCCTTGGCTCCCAGGAGAGGCATATCTGTCTAGGAATTAGTGGAGAATCACAGGTGCCAGTCCACCATGGGAACTAGATAGTCGAGCTGAGATACTGAACAGCAACACTTTCGATTGCATTTACTTTTTAAGATTCTCAAAGATATAAAATGATGGCAAACTAATTTGAGTTCATGTTTAGTCTTATTCAGTGATTATAAGTTTAAAAAAAACTAGATCCATGAACTCAAATGTAAGAATAGTAAGATCTTTTCACATATGATAAGATTATTGAGATCTTATTATGTGGAAAGCCTGGCTCTAAGTACTTTATACATGTTAACTGGCATAATCCTTTAAGACTGTCATAAGCAAGAATATAATTTCATCCCTAGTTTCAAGATTAGAAATAGAGGCATTAAAAGATTAAACAGCTTATCTAAGGTCACACATTTAATAGAGGACAAAGCCAGGCTTCATACTCCCATGGTCTATTGCCACAATCTACACTCTTAGTCGCCAAACTATGTTAGTATTTTTTTTTTTAAGGGAAAGGACTTTTTAAGAGAACTTGTCATCCATCTAATCAAGCTTTCTCTCAAAAACTCCCCTAGAAAGTCCAGAGAAGAAAAAAGAGCTCACTGGAATATATGTACTTGTCCATGGCATCTCCTTATAGCTACTGGTATTTTAGTATCTCAAAATGTCATTTTCATAAGCGTTTTTCAAACAAAGTAATCATATTTCTATAAAGAGCTGAGTCATTCACAATAAAAATGATCAGTAAGAACTGGTAATTTTTATTCATGAACTGAAAGAGGCATAAATAGAACCAAGGACAATTTAAAACAACATAAAAATAGTATGTTTATAGATAGATAGATAGATAGATAGATAGATAGATAGATAGATAGACAGATAGCTGCTAGGTAGATGTGAAAGTTGCCATTAGTCATCTTTCAGAGGAAAACTATGTCAGAACACCAGAGTCCATGGTGTAACTTAATATTTTAAGCAAAAATTAGAGGGATGAATCATTTTATCTAGTACCAGATTTCCTAGATACATCATAGAATATAAGTGAAAAGTGACTTCCCCAAGTCCATGCAGCCCTCATGTGGGACAACCCATTAATGTGCTCCAGTTCAGACACCAAGAATAGCAGCAGCTCTGAGTCACATTAGCTTGGGATGAAAAAAAAAAAAACAGGTCCAGATCCAGGAAGAACTCTGAGGACCTGTAACATTTGCTGTCACCCTCCTCCTTTTTGAATCTGCAAGAAATCACACAGCACTTCCAAGGATTTCATTCTGCATAATTTTGCACCAATAAGTTTCCAGACTGGAAGTGAAAATTGTGTGGGTGGAGAAAGACTTAACCACAGTGTTCTAAGGGGATAGGCCCATTGAGTTGATAAGTTCCTATGAGATCCAAGTTTTCCTTGATAGGTGATATTCAACCTTCTTGAACACTAGAAATCTTCCAGAAGATTTCTAAAATCTCAATGCCCCAGCTGCACCTAAGAACAATTCAACCAAGAGCTCTGAGGCTGGGACCCAGGAATTCTTATTATTTAAAACTGCCACTTCTCAAACTTTATCTTGTGTCAAAATCACCTGGAAGTTTGTTAAAATGTAGATTGCTGGGCCCTGAGCCCCAGAATTTCTGGTAGAGGGCTGGGCTGGTACCTTAAAGTTAATTATTTCTATCAAGTGCCAAGGGAAAGCTGCTTCTGATGACTGGGGGATGTGAAGATAAGACTTTGACCTTTGAAGAGGAAGGGAGTCAGGGGGAAAGTTAAGGGGATTAACAGGGAGAGGGAGGGGTGAAAATTATCAGAGTATGGCATATGCATTGTCAGAATATTCCAAGATGAACCCCATTTTTCTGTATAAATAGTATGCAGTAATTAAAAAAAAGAACTTGGCCAGGTGTGGTGATGCATGCCTGTAATTTCCATACGTGGGAGGGGAGGCTGAGACAGGAAGATGGTAGGTTTATGGGCAGCCTCAGCAATGTAGTGAGACTCTCAACAACCTAGGGAGACCTTGTTTCAAGGCAAAAAGAATAAAAATAAAATGGGCTGGGGTTTTTTGGAGGCAGAATGTCCCTGGGTTCAATCCCCAGTACACCCCCCGCCCTCTCCCCCCTACACACGAATTTGACCTTTTATTTGGGAAAGCTGGAGCTTCTATCACAAAAAATCACACTGCAATTGAGATGGGCTTGTTCTAGGACTGGCCTTGCATTTTACCTAAGTGCACCAGGAGCTCTGCAGAACCTGAGGCTATGTACACAGTATCTTACCTTGACCCATGATTATGAGACCAGTTCTTCTAACTCATTGCCAGCTTGGTGTTCTCTGCACAACACTGGCAGTCCTGCTGGACATCCATCCAGTTCCGCTCAGCTGTACTTTGCCTTCCCATGACCTTCTGCAGCAATGATGAAGTCTGAGGTTAGAGCTCCAGAGTTTTGTCACAAAAACATGGATTGGTTTTCTGCTTCTCAAGGCTTTACCTACCTTCTGCACTGCTTCCTCTCCAAGCCCCCTGCCGCCACAGCCAGTGTTCTGTCTGTCTATCCAAAGAAAAGTCTTATCTGTTTTTTCAAATCCTTGCTCACTGGCACTTTTTAAAAATACATGCTTTTTTGTTTTCCTACCAAATTAATAAAATCAAAAAAAAAAAAAAACCTATGGTAGTTTGATGTCCTCTTTGTAGTGTATAGTTTTTGTTTTCTTTATAATTCATAGATTGTTGTTCACTTTATTAGAAAACTTTTTGAATTTTTTCTTGGGCTAAGGGTATAATAGTTCAGTGGTAGAGTGCTTGCCTAATATGTGCAAGGCCCTGTGTTCAATTCCCAGCATAAAAAAATAAATTAAAAAAAAAATCTTCTTAACTTCTCTCACAAATTGTTCTTGGTATTTTAAAATGTGCATCATGCTTTCTAGAGTAAGCAACTATTTCTTAGTCATTTTTAAAATCTCATATCTTCAACTGTTCTATATTATAACTCAAATTTCATGGAGAATAAATTGAGAATAAATTTAAAACTAATTTTAAGAAAACACATTGTAAGCTGGGCCTGGTGGCACACACTTGTAATCCTAGTACTTGGGAGGCTGAGACAGGAGGATTCCAGGTTAGCAGCCAGTCTCAGCTACTTAGTGAGGCCCTCCGCAACTTAGTGAGACCCTGTTTCAAAATAAAGAATAAAAAATAGGGCTGAGGCTGTAGCTTGGAGGTAGAATCCCTCTGGGTTCAATCCCTAGTACCACACACAAAATAAATAAATAAATAAATAAATAAATAAATAAATAAATAAATAAATAAATAAATGAATGAATAAATAAATAAATAAATAAAATGCATTTTTAAAAAATAGAGGTATAAACCAGATTCTCCTTGGTTTGGGGCACATAGATAGTGTCTATGTGGGATTCAGATTCCCACAGACATGATCTACCTTCCCTTGACTTGGTAAGGGTTCAACGTGAAGATTAAACTGAAGAAAGCAATGGCCTTATTCTTTCTGCTTTTTCTATGCCTTTTCCTCAGAAAGAGGTGACAACTTTTCTTTTCTTTTGAAGACAGAAATAAAAGAATGGATAATTTATTATTTTCTGTCTCCAGTAGAAGCAAATGCCTTAATAAAGACACTAAAGTACAATTTCATTGACCAAGCAAACTTTCAAGGGTCTCAACCGTTGTACTCTATTAACTAAAGTGAAATCCGAAGTAAGTAGATAAGGAATAATATTTCTCATCATAAGAAAACAGCATGGGCCAAAGCCTTTTAATAATATTTAAATTAATTAGGCTCATCTGAAGTCCAAGACAAGATTTTTTTAATTATTAGTCTTCTTACGGGAACACTATGACTTCCGTTTAGGGTTTTATGATTAAATTGTACAATAAGCTAGAAAGTTGAAGAAGTATATTTTTTTTCTCATAAGTGAAAACAAAATTTTGAAATGTGTTGCATTCTAAAGGTGTGTGTCTGCACTTTTTTAAATATAGAAAGTCCTTATTCAGCATACATTTCCTTTTTGACTAATAGAATCTATCCTTATTTCTTGGTTGTATGTTGAATCCTATTCTTTATACGTCAAGGATTCTTGAAAGTGAGCTTATAGCAATTGAGGATCAAGCCTCCAACATCATCAATACTGTTTCTGTTTATTTGGGTAGATTCCAGAAGAACAAGGAAGTGGAGAGGCACACAAAATATGTAATTCTTCAGTGGAAGATTTTGCAATTCCTAGTGTAATTTTATTTCCACATTTTCCTGTGTCTGATTTATCAGGAAACTCTTTCAAATCTATCTCCAAAAATGGCCTCATCTACCATTTAAGTTTATCATTTTTTCCCCATGCAATTTTATTTTATTTTTCCTTGAGGGTATTTCTGCAGCCTTCCAACCGGTCCCCTTGACTACTCCTTTAATTCATCTTCCACACAGAAAACCGAGTGACCTTTTTAAAATATTATTTTTCTTCACTTAAAAATACGGCTCCTTACCTCACTTAGTGTAATCTCCTATAAGAGCGAGAAACATCTTCTTTCTTTCTTCCTGTCTCTATATTATTTTACATCAGATGCACTCTTACTCACTAAGCTCCTCATCCGGTCCACTTTTCAGTTTCAAATGCCTTTTCTGACTCAAGACTTCAGCTAGGATTACTCCACTTCCACTCCACTCTGAAGGCTTCGTCTTACCGTTCAAATCACAAATGAATTGCCATCTTTGTCTTTTCTTGGTCACTCTCTCTAAAGCATTTTCGTTTACATTCTACAGACCACTGTAGATTTTCCTCTAGTTTTCCTTTCATAAAATGTTTTCCTAGTTGTAATTACATTTTGATTGTTTGATCTTAGAAATCACATTCCTAATGCCATTGCCATGGTAGAGCTCATCACACATCTTAATTACATATTTGTTTATTTACTCACAGGTTAGATTGCAAGCTCTGTGAGGCAGGGACCATGTCTATTTGATTCACTGACTGTAGCTCCTACAGTATAGAACCCAAAAGGGGCACCTATAAAAACATGTTTAATGAATGAATAAACTTCAATATTAATCAATAACATCTACAACATAAATGTCCCATTCCTTGCTCAAGCAGCAGATCCTTGGGGTTCATCTGTCTCTCAAGAGTTAATTATAGTCTTTAAGAAAAAAACTGAAAATATCCAAATAATCCAAAATATCCAAATAATAATACTAGCTACTTGTTATTCATTGAAAATTACATTAACCAAAACTTCCCTGTTTTTCTTCGGGTTGTTTAGTGATGTTGAGCACCTTTCATAAGCCTGCTGGCCATTTGTATGTCCCCATTTGAGAAATGTCTATTCAGATCTTTTGCCCATTATTTCATTGGGTTGTTTCTTGCTCTTGAGTTGCTCATGTTCCTTATACATTTCGGCTATTAGCCCCCTTGAATGGGTTGAAAGTTTTCTCCCATTCTATAGGTTGCTGCTTCACTCCGTAGTTTTTCTTTGCTGTGCAGAATCTTATTCTCTTTGATTCAATGATTTGATGCTCATCTGGTACATTCTGAGAGGCTTGGAATTAGATAGACACAGTTTAAACCCTGACTTTCTCCCTTACCATTCTGATCATGCACAGCGAGTTGATTAATATTTCAGCTTCCTCAAGGTGGTTTCAAGTGTGTGTAGTAATGAATGAGGGATATTAAACAGCACAGAACTGAGGTAAAATTGTGGTAGCCCAATTTGCTAGCTGGATGATCGGTGGCAATGTCCTCCTTTCTGATCTGCATTTGTTGTCATAAACACAAAGAGGATAATAGTTCCTATTATGTGTCGTTAATGTTAGAATAAAATGTAGTACATTACAAGTGGTTAGAACATTGCTTGCTAAATAGCAGGTACTCAACCAATATAGTGATTGTTATTATTAAACTTGTACTTTTTTATAGTCATGGTAAAAACTTTTAGCTTAGATATATTAGAAAAACATGGTTGGAATAAAAGAGATATTATCTAACTATTGCCTGGGACACCCCATTCTGTGTTAACTTTTGGTATAGGCAAAACTTATTTGAGTTATCAGCCATTTCTCATTTCCCTCGCTATACATTCTCTTGTGCTACTTATTTTTCTTTCTTTTTTTTGGGGGGGGGCAGGGGGGTAAAAGAGGGACTGAGGATTGAACCCAGGGACATTTTACCTCCCAGCTACACCACCAGCCATTTATTTTTGGAAACAAGGTCTTGCAAAATTGCTGAGTCTGTCCTCAAATCTGCTATACTCCTGTCTCAGCCTCCCAAGTACTGAGATTACAGGTGTGTACCATCATGCCTGGCTTGCTGTCCATTTTTCTCGGTGCATTTTCTCACCCGTAACCACTGCTATACACTAAACACCATGCTTTTTTTTTTTTTTAAGTTCAAATGTTTTTATTTAAATTCATTTTTAGCTGATACATAAAACATGAACATTACACATAATCATCTTCTGAGATTATTCCTCAGGAAAGCTTTGTGCCTGGGAGTTAGGCAGAAAAGCAAATACCAATGGCCACCTAATTCCTAATATTTCCCAAAGCTAAATATCCTAAATAAGTTTCAACACACAGTTCTTCAAGATCCTTTAAAAGACCCTAATGCCAATCATCCTGGCACTCAGTGATCTGGTTTAGAAATCCTAAAATAAGTCTGGAACATTCTCTGCCCCTCTCCACTAGGCCATTCTGCCCAGTAAGTACAAAATTCCTGTTGATGCCGAGTTGCTACTCTGCACAATGTTGGGCACCAGCTGTGCACATGTGGATCGCAACCTGCAGATGCAGAGTTAACCCAGCAGGGGTAAACAGAAAGCGATTTGCCACCTGGTTCTAGAAAGTATGCAGAATTCCAGGGAGTGCCAGGAAACCAAGTGCCCACAATGCACCACAGGAAGGTCTGAGGTCAGAAGAAATGACCAAAATGCGGGGTGCCGCGGACAGGCAGCTCGCGCGGGACCCCACTGCTGCGGGCTCTGTCGCTCAGCACCCGCTCCCGAGGCTGGGGACCTGACCTGGCCACATCCACACCCACCGCCAAAGGAAGCCAGCCACGCCCGGGCTCTCACCTCCACAGCTGACTGACAGGGGGCGGCCGAGAGTTGTTGCTTTTCTACCTCCAAGTTCTGGGCTAAGGCATCTGCCCAGGAGCACAGGAAAGACCTCCTGCTAAGAGAGGCCACCTTTGGCTTAGGCTGCTAAGGATCCTCAAGGAACTGGAGAAGGCTGTCAGGTGAGCACTTTATAAATCGTATTCAAAATTTATTTATGGAGGATAGCCAGGAAAAATACTCATCTTTAATTTTCTAAATATCATTATACTTCTACCACCTTTCTATTTCGGAAGCGCCCCATTGCCCAAGAATATCTAGGCTGCCTGGTTATAGAGTGGACATTCACTCTTGGGATAATCCAGAAGTTCCATGGATTAGATAAATGCATAGATTTAACTTTAAAAATTGTAAAACCTGAAGTCTCATATACGGTATTTTTATATCCTATAACAACACACACACACACATACACATGGCTGGTGGAAAAAGAATGAGGAAGGTTATTTGATTTGTTTCAGTGGTTTTTGTTGTTCTTGTTTTTTGTGGTACTGGGGATTGAATCCATTCTACCTCTAAGCTATACCCCTAGCCCTAGTGTATTTTTTATTTTGAAACAAGGTCCTGCTAAGTGACTTCTTGTTGGTCTCAAATCTGATCCTTCTCTCTCAGCCTCCTAAATAGTGGTGTTATAAGCATGTGCAACCACACCTAGATTGTTTGGCATTTTTAGTGGATGACTGCTGGTAACTAGACCCAGGGAGTTCTACCCAGCCCTATTTTATTTATTTTGAGACAGAGTCTCCCTAAGTTGTTGAGGGCCTAACTAAATTGCTGAGTCTGGCCTCCAACCTGTGATCCCCCTACCTCTGCTTTCCAAGTAAGATTACAGACACGTACCACCACACTTGACTTTATTTTATTATTATTTTTTTCTGCAGTACTGGGAGCATTCTACCTCCAAGCTACACCCTCAGTCCTATTTTTTATTTTTTATTTTAAAACAAGGTCTCACTAAATTGTGGAGGACCTCACTGAGTAGCTGAAGCTGGCCACGAACCCGGATCCCCGGGTTTCAGTATCCCAAGTACTGGGATTACAAGCATGCGCCACCATGCCCGGCTCTTTATTTTGCATTCTTGATGAAAAAAAATTTTTTTTTTCACAAATTCCTTAAGCACTTCAAAGTTATGATATTCTGTTTGGTAGTAAGGAATAAGACTTTTTCCCCAACATAAATCTATAATGCCACAGTTCTGTTAATGAACAACTTAATTAAATTTAAAATTTTTTATAACAAATATCTAATATTAAACTTTATGTGACTCAGCTTTCTCTACAAAAACACCATAAACATACAATGGGGAAAAAATTAAGCTGAAGTAATATGTTTCAATGTTAGAAGTAAGACAGATGAGAGATAATGGGCAAAACCAAAAACATTTTATAAGTTTCTTACTATAAAAATATAGATAGCATGATTCGAATTCCTGTCTTCTTGAGAAACCACAAAAATATGAGTTCTTTGTAATTTGACAGCTGTGTAATCCTTACCAAGGTAAGGATTGTTTCTCATAACAATCACCTTTTAAAAGGTGCATTTGGAGGTTGAAGCTCACCGTGTATGTCCTAATATGATGATTTGTGTGGACTGTTTTATAGCAAGGACCTTCTTCACCGTATTTAACTGGTAAACTCCTATTTAGTCCTTCAAAACCCAGCTTAACTACCCAGTCCTTGAGAATGGCTTCTCTGAATTCCATTTCTCAGATTAAATTGTCCTTAAAACATTATATTATCATTTTTTTGTTTGTTTGTTTCGGTCTACAATTCTACTACTCCTTCTGTGAGCACAGAGACTGTATATTACTCATATCTGAACTTCAACAATAAAACTCTGACACAGAAGATAATTGCCTTAAACTAATCCCCATGCCATGTTTTTACAGGGTAGTCCTCTTTTTCTCTTTTTGTCTCATGCTTTTTACTGTCTTTCCTGCTCTTTCTTGTCTCACCTGCTCTAACTTGCAATTTATCAGTCATGTAGAAAGTTTCCACCTTTGTTTAATTTATACACGTTGATTAAATTATAAACATCATTCTGAATCTTGTTTTTGGTTACTCAATAGTAATTTCTATTTTTTTTTTTTTTTTTTTTTTTTTTTTTTTTT
>PVLC010001773.1:0-115932 GCA_004027655.1 Graphiurus murinus | reverse complement strand
ATTGTTCCTCTTGTAGTCCCTGTTTTCCTCCTAGTTTAGTTAATAAAAACTATAAAAATAATTGTCATAACAGTTCTGTAGAATTCTCTATATGTTAGACATTATTTTAAGTGCTAGATATGTATTCTAAATGCCATACGTGTATTCTAAGAGCTATACATGTATTACATCATGTAAATTGTGGATCCCCAGATGTGGAACTTCCTGGTCAAAGAACATATGTTATTAATTTTAGCAGATATTTGAGAAGATTTTAAAAAGACTATAATAACTCATGCTCTAACAAAAGCTATTCCAGGATACCTTTCTCCCACATCCACTGAAGAAATCAGTGGTTAGCATTTCAAATTTGTTTATCTCATAAAAGTAAAGTGATATTTCAGTAATGTTGACATGCATTTCCTTTATCTTGTATGAGTATGAGCCTCCCATGTTCATGGGCTACTGTTGTTCCATGAAAATTCTGCAAAATTAGTGTGTCTTGCTAAATTTACTTTTCATTTTATATATTATATTAGAGCAATCAGACCCTCTCAGGAGTTACAGCCAGAATATATTTTTCTAAGATACCTTAATTATGATAACTTTTAAGTAGTTTGGCAAGTGCAATGTTCTTTTACAGATATTTTATGACTACTTAATATGCTTCAATCTAGTCTCAGGAATGTTATTTAAAAAGCTTGTTTATTTACATCTTCAGTTGACATGAAATTTGTTGTATTTATGGTATGAGAAGGACTTCATTTCATTTCACACAGAAAACTAGCTTTCCCAAGATCATTTACTTGATATTTCATCCCTTTCCAACTGAAGTAACATATATAGTTATACATTAGATTCCCTTATATAATGTGTCCCATCTCTCTATTGTGTATTCTATATTCTGTTCCAATGCATTGCATATCTATTCATGTGACAGTTATACATTTATTTGCCTACAGATTTATAGACTATTACACTATTCTTGGTCATGTTCACATAAGAATTACAAGTTAACTTTATCCACTTTTACCAAAGAAAGTTTATAGAAAATAATTTATTATTTTTGCTATTAATTAAGTCTTTCCATCCATTAATGTGTTGTATTTTCTGCTGATTTATTATGCTCTTGCAGTATAGCTTTTGCTGTTGCTAAAGTTATTCCTAATTTTTTTACAGATGATATAACTCTTACAAGTGAAATACATTTCCATTTATTTTCTACCTACTTATTACTCAAATAAAGAAAACAATTGCTGATTCTTAAATATTTCTTATATCCAGACAAATTGTTTTCTGTTTCTAATTAGACTTATAGATTTACTAGAACTCTTGTTTTTTCTAGAAATACAGTCATAAAATGATTATTTTATGTTTTCCCCTAAATTATTTATATAGCTCTTTTATATATCAGGTTTTTCAAAATCTTTAGATAATTGTTAAAAATAGGTATATAGAAAATAGTTACAGAAGTCACAATAATACTTGTTCTTAGCTTTTGATAAATGGTCTCTATAATATTTAAATTCCTTTCTTATTTTCCTGGAAACATTTATTTATCTACGTTTGTGGTATCAGGGATTGAATCTGGGAGTGCTCTATATCTGAGCTATTCCCCGAGTGCTTTTTATTTTTAATTTTGAAACAGGGTGTCACTAAGTTGGTGAGGTTGTCCTCAAACCTGTGACTTCCTATCTCAGCCTCTCAAGTACTTGGATTACAGGCACATGCCACTGCATCTGGCAAATGTATTTTTTCTTTAAATTAAAAAAAATAAGAATGACACTTAATAAACTTTTTTTTTTTTTTTTTGCAGCAACTGTTGCCACACTGATTTTCCTCTCATTTTCTGAATGAAATAGCTTATATGGTAATCACCCTGAAATTGTACCATACCTGCATCCTTCTTTATATTATGAAGAAATATAACCTTCTGTGTATTATGCTATTGTTTTGATACATTGCGGAATTTTATTCAGAATTTGGTCTATGAGTATACTATCCTCTAATGTAAAAAGCTATAGTGGCTTTATAAAATCCATCAGAGAATTTTTTATATTTTCCTATTCTTATAATAGATCTTATCTATTGTTGGAATGATCTGTGAACCTATTTGATCTTTATATTTTTCCAGTGGTTGTATTTTAATATTTTTCTAATCATTTCAAGAGTATTTTATTTTCATTTATTTAGTTTTAGTTTTAAAAAATTATTAAAATGGATATTTAATCTTTCTATCTGCCTGCTATTAGAAAAACATTTAAGGCTGTCAACCTAATATAAAAATCTATGATTAGGGAGTATGTGATGTCTCATTTTTCTTGTTTCTATATAACTTATAATTTTTATTTCATTTCTCCTTAAAGGTTAGCTAGAATTTTATTTTTAATTTATAAGTAAAGTATTTCTTATACTATAAAATTTATGTTTCTTATTTTATTCATTTATTTGTTTCTAGAATTTTTTATAATTATTAGGAATTATGGCCCCAAATGCCTTTTTTCTCTCTTAAAAATTAATATTATTTTAATGACAAATCATAATTGTCTGGAATACAGTGTGCTATTTTAATATTTGTGTTCAATGCTTTTCCATTTTTGCTTTGTGACTAAATTTGTAATTGATATTCTAAACATATGTCAATGAGTACACTCCCAAATTCATATTTCCTATTTAAATGAGGAAAGATTTCTCTAAATAGCTATTAAATCACACATTTGCCTAGAATTTGGCATGCTGTTTCAGCCTCCAGATTCTGGTTTTAGCTCAGAATGTGTTGTTATTATTGTCATCATTGTAGTTTCATTATTGCTTCATTTCATCATGTGATTTTTTTTCTACATAATATATATGATTTTATAATTTTGTCATTTGCCTGTTGATTCCTCTAGATATAGTTGCTTAAGTGGCTTCCTATATTTTCTCCCTCCTCTCGTATTTTTTTTTCTTTTCTTTGTACATGAAAATATTCCTCTACTTGACCTTCCAGGCAGTGAATTTGGGATTCAACGGTGATCACCTTCTTTTCATTCATCAACTGAAAGTCTTCTTGGTTGGGAAAACAGTTGTCTTAGCTACAGGAAGTCCTCTCTCTGTTCTAATTATTTTAGCATTCACATCTTAATCTTTCCCCTTCAGTATTTAGATTTCTTTTCAGTATCTAGATTCCTCGAATTTTTGCCTTTTTGCTTGCATATTGAACCACCTCTCTTACTCTAGTCAACAGGTCCTACTAGATGTTGTCTTCTTTATGGACCCTGGGGTTCATATCTGGTTGCTTAAGAACTCTAACTGAATGCTTCCCCACAAGAGCTGAAGATGAAAGGTTCTTTAGTGGGACTTGCTCTTCAGAAGCAGAAGGCAACCAATTTCCTGCTGAGACATCTGCAGGCGGTCTTTCTGCTTCCCTGTCTTCTCTCATTCATCTCACTTTTTTAAGTTCTTTTTGCAAAGGGACCTAAGAGCCAAGCACATGGCTATGGGCAGATGTTGGCTTTCCTCTGAAGAGATACAGATTTTTGGAAGTAGAGGTAGTGAATCTTCTCAGAATCGCTATCTTCTGAGTATGGAATCCTTCGTGTTGAAGGGCTTATGCAGGAATTTTTTTTTTCTTTTTTAGCTATAGTAACTCCTCAGAGGCAAGCCTTTATTTGAAACCAGCCACCTTTAAGCCCCAGAGTCTGTTTGGACAGAAAAGGTATTGCTTACTGTTCTACCTGGGAATAAAGTTGGCACTAGGGACAGACTTCTGATGACATTACTTGAACCTCTCGATTCATTCATTCTATGTAGAAAACCCTGAGCCTTCCCAACTATGAAACACAACAAATTTTCTTAAAAGACTTCCATCACCCACAACTATAAGCCTGGTCATAAGGCAGCTGTTTGGTGCAGTAAAGGAGGGCAGTGTGAGTCTGCAGTTATTGAGAAAAGTGACTTATGAGTTTAGCCAGAGCCATTTTGTTGTCTGTTGGGAGAAAACTTCCCAACCACAGGTCAAGTTCATGCAACATAGTAATTTTGCTGAAGTGAAGAGGAGATTAACACATACAGAATGGTCAGAGCCCTGGACTTCTGTGGGCAGAACTTTAGAAAGAAGGAAGAGGCAGATAAGAAGGAAGAAAAGTTCCTATGAAGCTGTTTTTGACTTGCTGAGAAACAGGTTGTTCCTGAAAAGGAAAAAAAAAATGTCTCAGGCTGCTAAGTAATCTGACAGTCAAACAGAGATATAAAAAGAGTAACAGGCCTAGAAGAAGAAGAGGTGGAAGATGTCGAAGTTCTGGCTCTCCCAGGTTGTGGTATCATCTAAAAACCTCAGTGACTTTCCTGGCATTCAGATTAAGCACCAGAAAATAAAGACTATGCCCTTAAAGATACTCTACTCTAGATTCACCAGAACATGCCCTATCATGTGTATAGAATACACGTATATAGACTGCATGTGTTTATCATGTATATAGAGTATACACATAGACTGTCCCCCGAAGAGCTCATGCATTAATGTCTAGGGTTGATATAATTAAGTCATGAGGGTTGTATTCTCATTAGTAAATAATTGCATTGT
Organism: Graphiurus murinus; assembly: GCA_004027655.1. NCBI lineage: Eukaryota > Metazoa > Chordata > Mammalia > Rodentia > Gliridae > Graphiurus > Graphiurus murinus. The sequence goes on along the minus strand of PVLC010001773.1, from coordinate 111,389 downwards.
AATGGAGTTCCCTGGGTGGTAAGCTAGGCCTGTGTGGAGAAGCTGGGTCCCTGGGGGTATGGCCGTAGGAACTGTGCTTCTGTCCTTGAATCCCCTTGCTTGTTTGCTCTCTGTCTCTTGCTTCCAGCCTCCTTGATGTGAGATCAGAGCCTTGCTCCCCGTTTCCTTCCATTTCCCACCGCCGTGCCCTGAGATGTGCAACCTCGAGGAGACTGAACTCACAGTCTCTAATATCTGTGAGCAAATAGCTCTTCCTTCCTCTAAGTTGTATGGTTAGTTATTTTGAATGTAGCAATGAGAATATTGAGAGAAACAAGCCTCAAACTAAGTGCTGGTGAAATCTACAGAGAAAGCAGAGTTTGAAGATTGAGTTCTACAAAGGTTGAAGGACCTTGAATATCATTGTTTCTCCCATCAACCAACAACAACAATGCATAAAGATAATGAATGAATGAATGAATGAATGAATGAATGAAGCTATGTAGAAGTAGTTTCTCTATTACACCAGAAGTACTTTCTCTGTTATACTGGAATTAGGTTAGGTTATTTTTTTTTTTTTTGCAGTACTGGGGATTGAACCCAGGGGCATTCTACTTATGAGCTACATTCCCAGCCCTATTTTTTATTCTTATTTTGAAACAGGGTCTCACTAAGTTGTGGAGGGCCTCACTAAGTAGCTGAGGCTGGCCTTGAACCCGGATCCTCTTGTCTCAGCCTCCCAACTACTGAGATTAGCGTCACCACGCCCGGCTGGAATTAGGTTAATTTGATTCTGAAGCAGCTTTTGATAAGTTATTAAGATTGTTTTAAACATGAGAGCAACCACTAAGAAAATAATTAAATATATATATATTGAACTCAGGGGCATTCTACCTCTGAGCTATACCTCCAGCCCTATTTTTTATTCTTTATTTTGAAACAGGGTCTTGCTAAGTTGTGGAAGTGTGGAGGGCCTCACTAGGTAGCTGAGGTTGGCCACAAACATGGATCCTCCAGTCTCAGCCTCCCAAATGCTGGGATTTCAAGCATGCGCCACCACACCTGGCTCAAAAAATATAATAATTAAGGGAGTTAAAATTTGCACTAAAGAATATTCACTTAATGCAAAAGAAAGCAATAAAGGAGAAGCAGAGGAATGGAAAATATTCACGATATTCACACAGCCCTCAGCTATTTAATGCTTGTTTCAGAGCTTTTAGATTATATGATCAGGAAGATATAACTTGGCAATATAAGATTTGGAAGAGACGTATTCATTTGCAAGTACACAGATAGTTATTTAAGTGTATAAAGTGAATATACATGTATTTCATTAATGAAAAATAAAATTAATAAGAATTTTTAATTATTCAGTTGCTGTATATATGTAGAGTATTAAGGATACTCAAAGTTTATTAAAATTTGGTAATGTGGGTCATATATAAAATATTTGTAAAAAGCCAGTTAAAAGAGCATTTAGAAATGCATATCATTTCCATAATTTTGCCAATACAATCAATAAATACTTAAGAAAAATAAATAAAATTATAGATTATATATTAAATTATAAAATAAATTTTATTGAGATATTAGAAAAACATGGGTATTGTGTAAGGTGTCCTGTACATTAAATTTCAATATTCACATATTTTATAGATATATAAAGTATCTAAATATTCTACAATCTGTAAGGAATATTCTTTATGAATAAAGCCATAAAAATAAGATTCATTTAACAATATTGTGAATGTCAACCGTGTATCAACCTTGTTCTTGTCAGAGGAAAAGCCAAAGTGATCCAAATAAAGTCTTTGCCTTATGGGGAGAAGCATCTAGTGAAAAGAGAGAAAATACTTAAATAAATAAGTGGTGTAATTCAGTGTAGTTACAGATACTATGATTACACCTAAGTAGGGTCAGTGGATAGAAGGGGATGAGAAAGGTTATTAGAGAAAACATGGGCATAGAAGGCATCTCTAGATTACAGTTGCTTAGGCCTGCAAGATCCAAAGGTGGAGTCTTACTGGCAGGGGAATGGCTAGTGACCAGGCTCTGGGATGAGATCAGCTTCAGTGTGTTTAGGAACTAAAGGCAGGCAGACAGTTCAGTAAGTAGTGAGTGAGAGAGGTAGAAGGAGATAAGGACAGAGATATGTGAGGTCAAATCCCATCCAACCCTGGAGAGTTCGATATGATTTCTGAATTTGATTTCAAATGAGATGGACAGGTAAAATTTGGAGTGTTAGAATGGGGGAATGGTATAAACACCTTTCTAATGACTACTCTCTGGCTGAGAAGAATAGACTATAGAAAGGTAATAGGAAAATAGACTATGGATGGGGAAAGTTGGAAAACTGAAAACAACTAAGAAAAAATTATAATGGGTCAAGAAACTTGGTAAAGGGCAGCTGGGACCAAGGTCGTACTAGTTACAATGTTAAGAAGTTGTCCAATTTGAAGTCTGTTTTACCATAGTGTCAAAGGGTCTGAATTTGGAATGAGGGGAAAATAAAATCAGAGGATCCAAGTAATCTTAAAATTGAAGCAAAATAAAGAAGACAAGGGACAACAGTTTAGGAATAGGTAAAGAAAAGTTAAAACCTTTTTATGATATCCATCTAGACACCAAAAGGGATATGCTTGTTAGGCATTTTGATTCATGATACTGGAGCCCAAGTGATAGACTTTCAAGTGTGTATGCATATCTCTAAACTCACCACATTATATACACTAAATATGTGCAATTTTTAACATCAATTTTATTTTATTTTAATAAAGTTCTGTAAAATACTGTTTGGAAGTAAATTGGCTATAAGCAAATTTGATAAAATATATTTTCAAAAAAATCAAAGTAAGACCTTTAGTTTGGAAGCACTTGTAGAGCAAAGAAGCAGATGTAAAAGGTCAAATTAGTGGGCAAGGAATGTAGAGGGAGGCCCAGATTGACCTGTGTGGTTCTGTGAAGGAGAAGCTGGAGAAACTTCAGAAACACCTACAGGATGGCAAGAGCAAAACAGAAAATTTAGATTAAAGCCAAAGTCAGTAAAAGAAAAAAACAAGATAGAAGCATGAAAGGAGATTACTTTATCTCTAATTTGGTATAAATACTCAGTACAGAATGATAAAACCTAGAGTTTTAAGGGAGTAAAAGTTCTTGGCCCACTGCAGAATTAATCTCCCCAGCCGAGCTATCGGAAGGCCCTGTTTGCAAAGGAATTGGGCTCTCTCAGCGTACATTTGTTTTGTCAACTAAGCTAAGCTAGAAGATGCTTTTAGTGAAAACATCAGATCTTCTTCATATTTTTGCCACTGACTTCTAGCAATACACCATGCATGTAATAGGTGCTCATTAATGGTCTATTATTGAAGTGATTTTTATTTTACTGTAGACCCTCATTATATTAATGTGCGTATTCCTATTTTATAAGAAAAAAATCTCTGAAAGCCTAAAAAAACTTTGCAGAGAAGGATTTCAGAAAACAAGTATAGAATAACACAGATATATTGTTGTTTTGGGATTTTATTATAGAAACTGCAGTACTTCATAGAATTTAAGTATTTCCTGTCTTTGATCCTTTATAACTTCTGCCTTCATTTCATTTTTGTCAACATTTTATAGACCAATGGAATATGTCATCTTCTTAGTAAGTTTGTTTTACTCACACTCACGAATCTCACAGTTTATTTCCTCATTTTATTTTGCCTATGTAATTCCATTTACTAGCAGCTGCCAACATACTATCTTCTTTTTAAAATGTATGCATCTTTGAAATATATGTATCTTCTTTTTAAATATATACATTTGTGCATATATGTATCTGCATGGAAATTCTATATCTATCTATCTATCTATCTATCTATCTATCTATCTATCTATCTATCTATATTTTTCTCTCCCTCACATACATACACATATGTAAAATACAACTCTATTTTATCAATAAAACAAGTTAAAAACTCAGTATATAAATAAGAGTACTAAAAAGGGGGAAATCTTAATTGTCTGAATGAGGTAAGAAGAAAAATCAATCACCTTTTTTGTTTATTTTTGTTTTGTCTCTCCCATTGACCCAGATGCATGCATTCGTTAAGAATCTGGGAAGTAACCTTGCCACTGCTCCTGTCCTTCTCTTCTTCCTTCCTTTCCTGCTCATCTCTCTCCCCCACATCTCTCCAGTCATTGAGATCCTAAAAAGAACAGAAACCAGAAATTAGAAGGACTAGGTATATAAGTATACAGTGTTCACTATGCTGGAAGAGATAGACGCTCAAAGAAAAGCACGGTGGTGCATGGCTCTCTTCTTTTAGGATGTGGCGAATCAGGTGGTATGATAAGAAGAATTTCCTATTTATAACAAAAAGTACATACTAGATCAGTGGCTTTAAAACTGTGTTTCTCAAACACAGTTAGGATATGAGTTCTCATATTAGGATAATTTATCGATCCATTTATCAGGGAAAAATAGGCAGAACTCTAGTGTTTGATTACATTTTATTATTATTTATAACTTTTAATTTATAATTTTTAGTTATAAACATAATAAAATCTATCTATCTATCTATCTATCTATCTATCTATCTATCTATCTATTCCTTAGGCTTGTAGCGTGTGCCCCACCACAGAGCACAGCACTCTGCTCCCCCCTTTTGGTGGGTAGGTAGGTAGGCATGAGCATCCACATGAGTTCCTCTTCCCCATAGGTCTTCTCACCCTGGGCACGAGCACAGAGAATACTTGTTGATAAAATTCCCCTCAGGGTGTTCCAGGCTTTGAAGACTGTCCACCTGCTAAGACAGCCTCAAGCAGATCCTCCAAACTTAAAAATTTTTACAAAACCCCAGAACTACCCCTACATAGGCAGATGTTCCTCTAAACCCAAATGTAGTTAACAAACACTTCTTATTCTAAGAAAGAGTTGGAACTTTCTCTTTTGAGAGCTTATGAGAAGATCCCTGGACATACTTATACAGAGAAGGGACCCTGTCCAACCTAAAGTGACCCCTACTTAATTGTAATGCTTTGAATGTATTACTGGCATTGTGGTTTTACTCCCCCCACCATGGGCTTCACATGAATGGTTATGGATAAACACAAGCTTAATGGCCCAAATAGGATTGTAAGCACCCTGCCACTCAGCCCTGTCAATCAAATGACCTCAGAACCCCTCAAAGCATCAGGAACTAAAATCAGACCTAAGTACTCAAGCCATTCCATTGAGATCTGCTCTGGTTCTCTCTATAGGGTGTACTATTGCTTGCAATAAATCCTCTTGCTTACACAATGCACTGCCTTGTGTCCTGTCTTAATTCTCTCTTTTCAGCACACAAGAACAGGGGGCCGAGGCTCCACTCATGGTATACCCCCCACTCACAGTGGTCACACAGTGAGACATTGCTGTCCCTTCCTGAGCTGCATGACTGACCTAAATATGAAATTAAAAACCGTTAAATTAATAGATGAAATACAGGAGAAAATTTATGTGAGGCTAGGTTTGAGAATGAGTGTTCAGATATAACAATATAAACATGATATAAGAAAGAAAAAATTGATAATGCGCACCTCACTAAAATCAAAATATTGATTTTGCAAAGTACACTATTAAGACCAAAAAAGTCACAGACTAGTAGAAAATATTTGCAAATCACAAATTTAATAAAACATTTGAATCAAAAAGATACAAAACAAAGAAAGCACACTGTAAAAGAAAGAAAAAAACCACATTTTTTTCTCAGTAGTGAGGATTAAACCCAAGGCTTTACACATGCTAGGACAAGCACTCTACCATTGAGTTATGTCCCTAGCCTTCTGTAAAATTTTTATTTTGTGACAGGGACTTGCTAAGTTGCTCTGGGCCTTGTACTTGGATCTTCCTATCTCAGCCTGTCACATAGCTAGGATTATAGGTGAGCGCCACAGCACCCAGCTCATCAATTCTTAAAAGTAGAAAAAAGATCTCAACAGGTACCTGAAAAAATAAGATAAACAGCTGGAAAATAAGCATATAAAATACACAAAATCATTTGCAAGTAGAGAAATTCAAATTGAGAGAAGTTATCAACTCATCCCAACCAAAATACAATTGCTGGCATGGGTATAGAATAATAAAAACTCATTTATTGCTTGTGGGAATACAAAAAATCATAGCCAATTTGGCAATTTCCTTCTAAATATATTTTGACAATATGATCTAGCAGTCATGCTACTAAGTATTTATCTAACTGATATGAAAACCTACATCCACACAGAACTTGCTATTAACAGCAGCTTTCTTCAAAATCGCCCAAACTGGAGGCAACACAAATTATCTTTAGATATGAATAGAAAAGCTGTGGTATATCCATTCAGTGGTGTGTGGTGAATAAATGCAATGTGGTATGCCTGGTAAAATGCTGAAATAGAAAAAAACATAAGGTTAAACTTTAGAAAATCCAAGGAAAATATAGACTGTAGTCAACAATATCATATTATTGGTAAATCAATTGTAGTGAATGTGTGATAGTAATATAAGATATGAACAATAGGGAAAACTGAGTGTGAGGCCTAGGCGAACTGTAGAATCTTCCCGAGATAAGAAAGAAAATGGAAGTTTCACCTTTGTTAGGGCCTTGTGGCCATTTTGATGAATTTTCTTTTTACCCCTAATTCTATGGAAGTTATTGGGGTCTTCAGTAAAGTATGACATAATAGAATGAATATTTTATTTATTTTATTTTTGTGGTATGAGGGATTGAACCCAGGGCATTCTACCTCTGACCTACACCCCTAGCTCTATTTTATTTTGAAACAGGGTTTCACTAAGTTGCTGAGACTGGCTGAGAACCTGAGATTGTCCTGTCTCACCCTCTCAAATACTGGGATTACAGGCATACACCACCACGCCCAGCTGTATAGATATTTTTTAAAGAATCATTCTCTCTGCTTTGTGTAGAGAGGTTGTTGGGAGAGGGTGGTGAGGGAAGCAGTTAGGAGGCCCTCAGGTGAGACGTAATGGTGGCAGCAGGATAGGCCAGGTGTGCAGATGGGAGAAGGTGAGGATTCATGGAAGAACCACAGGTCTTGGCCTGAGCCAGCTAGAGGACAGAGTTGTCATCACCAGGCTGTGGAAGTTCCAAGGTGAAGAGTGTTTGGGGGAGAGTATGAAGACATTAATTGAGGCTAAGAAACCGTTAAGTGCCAAGTAGATTATGGGATTCTGAGTCTAAAGTTCAGGGAAGATTTGCAGCCTGGAGATACTAATTTGGGAGGACTTAGCAAATGAATAAAAGGATTTAAGAGTTAGATACACTCTTTCTGCTCACTGATTTTTAACTTCCTGAGAGCAAAATCAACTTTGCTTTTATCTCCAGGTCTATACCACGTACAGAAAGTGCATCTCAGATGAGTCAAATGGCCGGATCACCATTATTTCACAAAAAAACTGGTTCTATGAGGATGTGCTTATCCTGTACTTTGATCTTCAGGATTCCACCTTAGTTGTCAGAGAGTATTCCAAGCTCATATTGCACTGACCTTTGTAGATAGGAGCTTTTGCCAGTCTGGGGTGTGGTATGTGCCAGAGAGCCTGGAAAATCTGCTCCAAAGACTGGTGAGATCTGGGCCAAGGAAAAGGTCCTTGTCTCCTGCCATAGAGGTTTATATTTAGGGACATAGATGGAATTGCCATGTTTTGAGAGAAATCAAAACTAACTTTCTTCCTTCAGAACTTTGTCAATGCAGATTGAAACACCACATGGCACCCCATAAATATGTGCCATTTTTGTTTTCATGTATAAGTTAAAAATACACTTCTATTTATAAAGGCACAATGCATTTAAGAGAAATAATGCCAACACTTGATTTCTCTTTCACTGCACAAAGGGACACACTCATAGAGACTTCTCAATGACTTGAAATAACTAGATGTTATTTATCAGCTACCCAAGATTTGATTTACACGAAAATATTTCATTTTTGCATACCAAATGTTTTTTCTTGCGTGCAATGCATGCACATTTTACTATTATCTGGCTGTAAGAAAAAGTGTGGAAATTTAATATAAACATATCATTGAAAAACAAAGAATAGAAATCACATAGAAGTTATGTTTTAAAAAAATTGTACAGCAGATATCAGAAAATGTAATGTTTCTTTTTTCCAGGTAATGAAATGGATCTAAAACCTATTGCCGGTTAAAATGCAACACATTTTTCAATGTATTAACATCTGCAATGTTTGGCATATAAAGGCAGCAAGCGTCAGTTACTCCTGTTTTCTCTCCACATAAGCCCACTTCACATCCTCAAATAAATATTGCCAAGAGACACTTAGTTTGCTCTATAATTAAATGTTATTCTACTCATTTAAACAGACATTTATCAAGATACTTATCCAAATAAAGTATTTACTTAAATATCTACTTAGATATAAATATCTATTTGAACGGTAACCCTAATGTTAACTCAGAGTTTTAGCTATTAAAACATTTTTGACAAATCCTGAAAATAAAAGAAATTTTATTTTGCAGTCACTATTCTTTAGGTCATAAAAATCACTGGTCAAGATACCGATTTGAACCCCTGAAATATTTTATAACTTTTTCCTTCTTTGTTTCTTTAAGATATGATATCCAGAAATTATTTCTTACTTAAAATTGATTTTATATAGGAAAAACTAATTCACAGGCTTTCCAAATTAGTATTCACTACTGAATGGAAATAAAATTTGAGGAGTATTTAAGAAGTTACTTCAAATGTGTACATTAGTATGTTTGTTGGTAACTTAGAACTTATACATTTTGGAAAATATGAGGTTACTATTGATATTCTCACATTTTTAAAATCCATACTTTAAAGCAGAAATACACTTTTCTAATGAATGATGAGTGTGTGCTCTTAAATAAATTATCTAAATATGCAATTAAATATTTAATTTCCTTAATTACAAAATATTTTTCTGTTTTCTCAAAGAACATAATATGCTGTTCATTCAGTGTTTTTCACCTAATGTTGATTGTGAGAATTTACCAATATGTTTAAAACACATGTCCATGATATTTATCATGCCTCCATATCTTATGATGAATTTAAAGATTTTATTTTTTTTGCTATTTATGCAACAAGTCCTTGCAATAAGTGTACTCACTTATTGTTTTTTGTTTGTTTGTTTGTTTGTTTTACGGTACTGGGGATTGAACTCAGGGGCATTCTACCTCCGAGCTATACCCCCAGCCCTATTTTTTATTCTTTATTTTGAAACCGAGTCTCACTAAGTTGCAGAGGGCCTCACTAGGTAGCTGAGGCTAGCTGCAAACCCGGATCCTCCGGTCTCAGCCTCCCGAATGCTGGGATTACAAGCGTGTGCCACCACGCCTGGCTTCACTTATTGTTTTAAATAAACAGTGTATCAAATTTAATATTTATGAAACACAATGCTCTTTTCTATATTTATTTGTCCCTGCTAACAAAAAGACCCTACAAGCCAGGCATGGTGGCACACGCTTGTAATCCCAGTACTTGGGAGGCTGAGATAGGATAATCACAGGTTCAAGGAGAGCCTCAGCAAGTAGTGAGACTGTCATTAACCTTGTGAGACCCTGTTTCCAAATAAGAAATAAAATTGGGCTAGAAGTGTAGCTGGAAGGTAGAATGCAAATGCATGTGGGTTCAATCCCCCATACCACAAAAAAAAAAAAAAGATCCTACAAAATGCTTTTTTATTTAGGTCCCAAATTGAATTACCAGAAAGCACAACATTCTGAATTAAGTTTTTATGTTATGCTGGGGAAGAAAAGAACAGAGCGTATATGGTGGCAGCTGGTGGGACAGGGCTCAGACAGTGGTGCGGATGCTACCTAGCAAACATCTTCTACCTTAACTCCTTATCTCACCCTGGCTAGATTTCTTTTAAGTCCAGAGGCAGAGGCAAAACATTTGTTAAGGAGCTGTGTAATCTTTTCTTCAGTCCATCTGCTGTCTTGTCACCTCCTGATTCATTACAGCAACCCTGAGCCACATAAGGAGCAGAGAGCCCACTCTGGGAGCAAGAGGCACACCTCAAGAGTACATGGGACAAGGAGAACAAGAGTGTCTTTGTAATGCACTCTTCTCGAATCATTTTTCATCACCCTCTCTGTGCCTCTTGTTCTTTTCCTCTGCGGGCGACTCAGTTCTAATTAATAGATTAAGACTATTAGATTAGAATCAAGTGCCAATTTATTATACTAGATTATAACTTATTATATTTGTTTATTATACTAGACTAATAAATAAATAAACTAACATATTTATTATAATAGATTACTATTTATTATACTAGATTATAGTGAATTTATTATACTAGATTACAGATAGGCCTTCAAATTAATCTGGAATGGCTCTGGAAGAACATATTCCCTTCTGTACAGTTCTGCCTAAGATGTTGGCTTTTCTGCCTAGAGAAGCAATAAGGACCTCTAGCTGGCTTATGTTTTCATTAAGTGAACAATAAATGGCAAATATGCAAAAATTAAAGACAAATAATGAATATAGCATGGGCAAACATTTTTGAAATGCAATACTACAAACCTTGTAAAATTCCAGTCTGGTTGGTATTGGTGAAAGATTATGACACACCAGAAGGAGACGGTGTTTTCTGAATCTCCCTTTGTCTGCCTCAGGCAAGTTAAAATCTGAATAACCTCAGTAGTAAAATTTAAGACTCTATTATAAAGTACATGATATGGGAGAAACTCAAATCAGTAATATGTGTTCTCAGCACCCCTAATTGCTAAACACATTTGCACCTTTAATTTACTCAGAAAATTTTGCATCATAAATGCGATGCTTGCTCTTTAATATTCTGAAGGCACTGCTAGCATTTAAATAGCTATCAACAGCTGCTACAAATCCATTTATCCTCAAGTCAGAGAGCCATTACTTCAACTCCTTTTGATTTCTGAGGCTCCATATTTTGTGTGCTCTTCCAGATTATGCTATTTCTAAGCACATATCCTGCAAAGGGCATGGGAGCCAAGTTTCATACAAGGCAAACTGACAGCATAAATAAGTTAATAATATTATTGGTGTATTCAATTTGAGAATGAATAAAGGATTTTCTCAGTCTGTAATATTTTATTTTGTGGTGTAAAAATGTGATAGGTATTCAATCTGACAATTTTTCTAAAGTAACGTACAATGTTATACACAACTACTCAAGATTCGGTATTAGAATTTTTGAAAGGTAAATATATAAACAAACTCTTAAAAAGAACAATTTTCATATTCAGAAAACCTAAACAGAGCCATTGCAAATATTATGTTGAGAATTCCTTAGTATATGTGGATCATGGAAATGTTTAAATGCCAAGTTCTTTTAAAAAGAAATATTATTTTTATAGTGTTAGCTGCTTCTTTATAAATTGGCAATTCTACTAAAATATATATATATGGCATCTTAGCTCATTGTTATACACAAGGATGTATAACAATACCACAATCCTTAAATACATATAAAAATCTTTATAATTAAAACAGTGTGGTATTGACAAATGAATAGAGGAACTAAATAGAATGGAATGGAAAATCAAACCAGACACAAGAGCATAGTCAATTTTTTTACAAAAAAAAAATTGAAATATCAAAAAATGGCACCTCTGTGAAGGAACTATGAAATTTCCTCCTGATTTAAATGCTTTAATTGCTCTAAAATAGCATTAGCATACTTGGAGAAATACAAACATACATTCATTTTTATGTATGCATATTAATATACTATCTATCTCTGTGTATATATATATATACACACACACACACACATATCTTCAAGGAGATAACTAATATTATACAGACTATTTAAATGACCATAAAAGAGCCAAGCACACACCTACAGTCCCAGCACTTGGGAGGATAAGGTGTGAGAATTACCTGATCCCAGGCGTCCAAAGCCAAGGCAACCTGAGTAATATAGTGAGACCCCATCACAAATTTTAAAAAATGCAAAAACTAATTTCAAATTGAAAAATAAGAGAATTGATACAAAGAAAGGAAGCATAGATATACTATTACAAAAAGTTACAAAGTTTTAATACAGGATTTATAAGTTGAATAGACAATTTTTAGAATTGCAGAATAGTCCAATTCATAATACAAGAGTTTACATATATGTCCCTTCCACACAGAGAATTTATTATTATTAATATATTATATTAGTATGCTGCATTGTTAAAACAACCAATATTGATATTTTAATTAACCAGTATTGATATTCTTATTAATTAATATCCATAGTTTACTCAAATTTTTTAGTTTTTTTTTTAACTGATGATTAATCCGGGAGTAGTCTACCTCTGAGCCAGCTCTATTTTATTTTTTTATTTTGAAACAAGGTCTTGCCAGGTTACGAAGTGCTGGCCTCTAACCTGCCATCCTCCTGTCTTGGTCTCCTAAGTACTGAGATTGCAGGTGTGCACCAGGAGGCCCAGCTAAAATGTCTTAGTTTTATCCTATTACTATTATTATTTACTTATTTAGTGCATGTTAAAAGACTCTTTCTCTTTACATTGTATCAGCATGTCCTCCAGAGCCATGGAACCAGTCAACCATGGATTGAGCTCTAAAACCATGAGCTAAGATAAAGCTTTCCTCCTCTCAGTTATTTTTTCTCAGTTATTTGTCACAGTGACAAAAAAGAGTAATGACAAAATTAAGAATAATGCTAATAAAGAAGTATACAATTTTGAAAGAGTCATACCATATTCCTAAATATTAACTGGACACAACAATATAAACCTATGATATTTTTATCTTTTAAAAATATACATTGCTGAATTGGGAACTGCATTCATCCTCCTATTTTTCCAATCACTACAAAACTGAACTAACTATATGAAACAATATTTTTTCAGATATTGGACAATAGGAAGCATGAAACTGTTACCCTCCAGAGCAGGAAGTCAAGTGATGTGAAACACAGTGATTTCAGACTGTTCCAGTCCAAATGCAGATCTGGAGTACTCAGAGCAGGGCAGTGTAACTGAACTGAGAAGAAAGAGCTTCAATTTCAGAAAGGATGAAGCATACAGAATTTGAAGAGACAGCATAACATAGGAAAAAAGCTTCAAAAAGAATAGTTTCAGGGATGATGGAAGATGCTCTTGGGTTATTTGCCTGAGTAATGATCCGTGCATGCATGGAAAGAAATTACTCAAGGCCGTCAAAGGAGCCACCTGAAATCACTAGAGTGAAACAAGGCTAGTTCCCCGTTCCTTCATGCACACACAAAATGACGAGGCACTGGAGGGCTTCAAGGTTGAGGACTAGGAAGCTCACTCGCTTAATAATGTGCAGGACGACCTGAAGAAAGAGCTGGGTTGGAGGAGGGAAAAGAACCTTGAAACAGTACAGGTGAGAGAGGGCTAAGAACTGATATAAGGTAGCCCACAGCCCTGGTGAAAACAGAGGGGGGGTCAGGTAGGACACTGCAGAGGAGACACTGACAGTGTTCACAAGCTGACTCTCACGTGGTGAGGAGGCGGGAGGACTCTAGAACAGCTTCCTTTTCTCTGATTTGGGTAATACTGTGGGCTGAGCCGTTATTCCTCAAACTTTGTATGTTGAAAAACTAACTCTTAATACCTTAGAGTAGGATGCTATTTTTACCTCTTCTAGAGATTATTAAGGTAAAACAAAGCCATTGTGTGGTCCCTAGTCCAATCTATTGTGTCTCTATTTGAAGAACAAATTTGGAACAACAGAGACATCAGAAATGCAAACATGCAGATTGAAGACCATGCAGGAACACAGTAGGGAGGCAGCTCCCTGTGAACCAAGGAGAGGTCTCAGAAGAAATTAGAACCTGCCAACACCTGGGAAGTGCACTCCTGACCCCTGGAACTGGGAGACATATATCCCTGATGTCTAAGTCACCCAGTCTGTGGTACTTTGTTCTGGAAGCCCTGAAAAACTTAATACAGGTACCTAAGTGTGTGATGATGTCAGCCACCAAGAATTGAGTTGCATGGGAAGAATCAAAATTGAGGGAAAACAATGATTATCAGTTCTGATTCTTTGAGTTTAAGGTTTACCAATGATGACATTTAGGTGCAAATGTCTAGTACAAGGTTGCATTTAGAGGACTAGAACTTGGAAAGTCTTGGCACTGTAGAAATTCACCATGTGTCGTTAGCCCAGAAATGAAAGCTAAGGCTGATGAAGTTTGAGGAGGAAGCCCCACCCCACAAGCATTTCCTCTAAAGGTTCAATCAGATATAAAAGGAGGTCCTATATTGCTCATGCACTAGGGAGTGCAGAGGATTCCCTCTTGCTGAGGTGAAGGGCAGGTTGGAGGAGGTGAGACGTCACAGAGTGATCAAAACACCACTAAATACATGTGGACGTTCTTAACGTGATGATTAAGGAGAAACAAAGCCAAATAGAATAATGCTATGGAACGAATGCTTATCCTTTTCCAAACTCATATTGAAATTGAATTGTCACTGTCACAATATTAAGAGCTAGCACCTTGCTGGGCATAATAGTGCAGGTCTGTAATCCTAGTACTTGGGAGGCTGAGAAAGGAGGATTGCAGGTTCAAGACCAGCCTGGGCAATTTAGTGAGACATTGTCTCAAACAAAAAAACAAAAAGGCCTTTTTGTTAAGTGCTGAGGATGTATCTCAGAGGTAGAAAGCCTCTGCATTTAAGCCCCATTACCATAAACCACAAACAACAAACTAACTAACCAAAAAGAGATAGCAACGTTATGAGATTATTGGGCCAGGAGGGTTCAGGAGGGGTTTGTTGTCTCAAGAGAGAGTTTCTTAAAAAAGGATACTTCCTCTCCCTCTCCCTCTCCCTCTCCCTCCCCACCCTCTTTCTCTCCTTTTTTCCTGGGAGGATGCAGCAAGAAGGACCCTGCCCCAACTGGGTGTGGTGGCATACACCTGTAATCCTAGTACTTGGGAGGCTGAGACAGGAAGATCACAGGTTTGAGGCCAGCTTTAGCAACTTAGTGAGACTGTCATCAACCTAGTGAGACCCTGCCTCAAAATAAAAATAAAATAGGACTGAGGGTGTAGCATGGAGGTAGAATGCCCCTGGGCTCAATCCCCAGTAACACACACACACACACACACACACACACACACACACACACACACACACAGAGGCCCCTAGACTTGCTGGCCTCCAGTACTGTGAGTTAGTGACCTTCTGTTCACTTCTGTTCACTATAAATGATCAATTTTCAGGTATCGTGTTCTAGTAGCAACAAAATGAACTAAGCCCCATCTATGTATCTACGGATGTATATATACAACTAAATCTGGTCTCAGTAAGTTCTCATCAATAGAATTCAACTTGGTCCAAAATGGATCCTTATTCTCACTCTGCTGTAGGGACATTGTGCTCTAAAAACTTAATGCAAGTTAGTGGGACTTAAATTTTTATAGAACTTTAAGTGTCCAGAAAACTCTTTATTGTGCAATCCCATGCAATTATGTAACTCTCTCTTATGGCGTGTCGCACTATGCAATATTACTTCTTTAAAAATTACTCATTAATGTTCATCCCTTCTGTACACCATAAGCACTGTGGGAATAGAGACCATTCCTGCTTCCATGCAATATTTCCCCAACATAGACCACTGATGGACACAAGGTCAGTGCTCGATGAGGGTTTGTGAGTGAATTGGTAAACTTTTTAAGAGTGCATTCATTTCATAATTAGTTGAGTGGAAAGATATGACTAAACAAATTAGATCAATATGTTTCAGTTTTTACATTTCTATTTTATTTAGGATTTAGCTACATGCCATTTTGTGTCATACAAAATTGCTATTCTGCCACCTACAGGGTAATTCTGCCTTTTTTTTTTTTTCTCCATCACAGAGCATTTCTAAATCTAAACTTAACACTCTGCCATTGTTATCATTGATATCACCATTTGTCAGCACCTGGTGGGGGGAGGGGCAAGGAAGACAGGATAACAAGCAGGCTGGTACCAGTGAATTGAAGTGAGCAATGTAAAGATTAGGGTTGGAACTCACATCAGCTGCTATGCTTTAACATATTAATAATGATAATGATCATACATTTCCTGATTCTTCTTGTGTCAAGGGTGGCATTGAGTGATTTATGTATATTCTTAAAATCAATCTTACCAAAAGCACTGCAATTTGGAGTTGAGGAGGAGAGATGAAGTAACTATTCAAGGTCAGGCAGACAGCAAATTGCTGCCTTCAGACATTCTCAAGTCTGTTTGACTCCAAAGCCCTTGCTTTTAACATCTTTTTCCAGGCCCCAATTTGGAATAAAAAACTACATGGCATGCCAGACACTACTCTCATAAGGCTTTCATCCTGAGATGAGGCTAAGTTATTCAGATTTTTCTTATTCCATTCATTCACCAGTACAAACAAGGGTTTCTTATTCCCTGAGTAAAATCTGGACTCAACCTGTAGATTAAGGTATACCCTTTCCACTTCTCTGGAACACTCCCGCCCCGCTCTGACCCAGTGATATTCCTTTCCTGAGACATCTCTGCTCATCTCCAAATGTGTGTTTGCAATGTGAATCTGAATCATCCTTCCCAAAGACAAAGTCTTTGCTTCTTTAGGTTCAAATGTGACTCACCTCATTTGGGAATCCCCATCTGACTAATTTGCTGCACAATTATCTTCCCTTCTACATTTGTTTATTTCTCTCAGCCTTACTGAAGTACACACACACACACACACACACACACACACACACACACACACACACATACACACACACCCTCATGTCAGGTAGTTTATTCCCTTTTGTTTATTCATTCTCTATATATTTTTTGGGCACCTACATGGCATCTGGAAGTGACAGAGCTGCTAGACAATACAGTGGTTAGCCACGCAGGGAGGTCCCTTTACTTGTGAAACTTACACAGTGATTCAATAGTGCATACACTTGGTGTTCCTATACTATGGCCATGAAAGGTACCCAGGTGACTACGTTAGATCCGATGTAAGAGTCTCCATGAGGAAGAATATGTGAAATGAGACCTGAGTAGTAAGAACAGGCCTTGCTGTGTGGATATGGAGCCAAAGTATTTTTTGGCTGTCAAGCGTAAAAGATGGAACTTGGTATGTCTGCAAAGCCCTTATGGCTAGAACATGTTAAGTGAGGAAAACAGTAGTGGTTGATGGGATTGGAGACCGAAGTCATGATCAGGGTTTTTATGTTAATTGCACTGCAAGTCACTGAAAAACTTTCAGGAGGGAAGAAGCACTACTTAACTTCTCTTACAGAAAGACTGTTAGAGAATGTTTACATGGAAGCAAGAAGAGATGCATGGTACAGACTTAGATTGGACGGAAAGAATAAGCCATTAGCAATATAGATTGGATGTACAAGGAGCATAACTAGCTGTTGAATTTAGTTTAGGTTCTTGAATAAATGTGTGGATAAATGGGCTATTTGTGGAAATTCAGAGAAGACTGGGAGATGCTGGGTGGGGTGGCACATTCCTGTAATCCCAGCTACACAGGAGGCTGAGGCAGAGGGGATGACAAATACCAGGTCAGCCTTGGCAATTTAGTAAGGCCCTTTCTCAAAATAAAAACGTAAATAAATAAAAGAACTGGGGATGAAGCTCAGTGGTAAAGTTCCCATATGTTTGATCCCCAGTACCAGGAAGGAAGGAAGGTTTAATTGTTTTTGTTGTTGCTGTTGAGGTGGGTGTTAAATCCAAAGGCATTCTCCCTCCAAACTATACCTCCAGCCCTTTTTAGTTTTTATTTTGAAACAGGGTTTCCCTAGGTTGCTGAGATTCTCTCTGTTACTATGACTGGCCTCAAATCTTTTATCCTCCTGACTCAGCCTTCCAGGTACTGGGATTACAGGTGTGCGCCACCACGCCTGGCTGAAGCTAGAGAATATTAAGACAGGTGAGATCAGCCAGTCTCAGGAATCAAGAGTTCTGTGTTTTCCCTCGTATGTGGAAGCTAGAGAGAAAGCAGGAAGCGTAAGGGACTTTGGATAAATGTGGAGACCAGTAGAATAGTGGAAGAGGATTGAGGACAAGAAGGTAGGGAGAGGGAAAAGAATGATTGAAGAAGAAAACAGTTCAATCTCACAAGGATAATAGCAATCTGTGTGTGTGTGTGTGTGTGTGTGTGTGTTTTCCTTTAACATGATGCTATTTTTTAATATAATACATTTTCAATATATAAAAGTATTACTACTGGTTTTGCTAGCATGTACAGGGAAGTAGGAAGGGGTAGCAGGATAGAATGAGAAGGAAAGTACACCAAGAGCTGTGGGCGTGTGTGTTTGTGTCACATTAAACCTCAATGTGATGCATAATTGCAATGCATGGAAGGAAGGAAGGGAGAGAGGGAGGGAGGCAGAGAGGGAGGGAAGAGGGAAGGAAGGAAGGAAGGAAGGAAGGAAGGAAGGAAGCAAGGAAGCAAGGGAGGGAGGGAGAGAGGGAGGGAAATACAAAACTGAGGGATAAACAATTTGTGATCCAAAAATAAGAGTTCCAATTTAGCCATAATAGGTTTGATAGATCTGCTATATTACAAAGTGGAAACAGAGAGTAAAAAGTAGAATATACAACCCTAGAATGCAGAAGAGTTATCAAGGCTAGAGAAATTTTGGAGTCACTAGCAATTGCGTGGCAATTGAAGTCATGAGATCTGATATTGAAAGGGACTATAATAATCCTAGTAGAAGGCTCATAAAATAGAATTTTTCAATTTTCCTAATTATAACATTTTTATTTCCAACTTATTCCAATTATTTCAAGGGCGAGGCATGATACACAACAATGATTCCTTTTGTTTCACTTGGATATCTTTCTCTAGCTACCCTGTGAGCAATCCGAGGGAAGTGACCTGCACCCATATATTTTCTTTGGTACTGTCTCCTCTGCTTGGTTTGAATGAACATCTGAAACTAAATGAAATAAAATGAACTAAAATAAAGAGTCAATAGAACCAGAGAATTTTCATGAGTCATTTAATGAAAGTATTATTTTTTTTTACTTTTGTTTTTAAACCCAATTGAAAATAACAAAATTTAAATGACAATGATTTCACTGCTTCTGCTCAGTTTAATAGAAAACATTTTCCCTAGCTGGACTTGGTGGCACACGTTTGTAATCCCAGCATTTGGGAGGCTGAGACAGGAGGATCTGGGTTTGAGGCCAGCCTCAGCTGCTTAGTGAGGCCCTCTGCAACTTGGTGAGACCCTGTTTCAAAATGGAGAATAAAAAATAGGGCTGGGGGTATAGCTTGGAGGTAGAATGCCCCTGAGTTCAATCCCCAGTACCGCAAAAAAAAAAAAAAAAAGAGAAAACATTTTCCTTCATTTGAGTCACCCTTCTCAGTTTTACACAAGTCCATTTACATAAAGAAGTCTGTAATGAATTTTTTTCTGACTCTATTTTTACTTATAAAATAACTATTTCTCCATTTCCGCAACTAGGGAGGATGCAGTATGGATTCCTCCTTTAGTTTGAATTCTGTCAGAAGTAGACCCTCCATGAACTAAGATTTGAGTGAAGCAGAAATACAGGGGTGCAGAGAAGTGAGACCAGGCAGGGGAAGAGAACACTCTGTTACCAAGTACACTGCTACTATGAGCAACTGAAACCTGATTTTGCTGGGGAATTTGAGAGTGAGTGTTAAATATATGTACTAGAGATGAGGGAGCCAGGATCTTTATCCATTACATGGTGCCAGTAAATTCCCTGCACTTCTCTCAATTGTAGACTCAGGATGAGTTGGTGCCTGTGTCAAGAGAGAGTCTTCAAGCAAATAACATTAGATGCCAGAATTCACAAGTTGGGGTGTCATGGCCTGAAAGGTTAGGGGTAAAGAGAATATGATGCGGCCATATTTTCTATATTTATCTTACATAGAGGATAGTAGCAATCTGGTGTGTGTGTGTGTGTGTGTGTGTGTGTGTGTGTGTGTATGTGTGTGTGTGTGTGTTTTACTGTACACTGAAACCAGAAGTGTTCTACCTCTGAGCTATATCCCCAGACCTTTTTTACTATTTATTTTGAAACAAGATATTGCTGAGTTGCCAGCAATTCTCCTGTCTCAACCTCCCAACTATTGGGTTTAGAGGTGTGTGCTACCAGGTCGAACTAGCAATATGTTTCACAATAAAATGTTTAAGAGAAAACTGATTGCAGTATATTTAAAGTTTCACTTACAACTTTGTTTGCAAAGAGATTCAGTCTGTCTTTAATCTGGGGGAGTTGTCCTTCAAAATGAAATAGTGATAGACAACTCTGAGTCATGTTTTTAAGCCTCTTTAAAGAAACAATGATGAGAAAGTGACAGAATGAGAGTGAGAAAATATTTTTGATTATAAAATTGTAACCTAAGGTTTAAACTTAAAATAAAGAAGAAACCAAAACATACATCTCACCATTTCTTCATTTCAAGGCTTAGGGATGTTAGAAGACTAATGTGTAGGAAAAAATGTTGAAAATAAAATATTAGAAAAAAGATTTCAAAATGAGAAAGAATAGTACTCCCCCCAAATTTTATGTTGAAGTCTTAACCCCTCAGTTGATTCTATTTGAAGCTGGAACATTGGGGAGGTAATTAATTTATATTAAAGAGGACCCCAGCAACATGATGAAGTGAATCCATTTATAAGAAGACAGAACACTCTTTCTCTTCCACAAACACACTTGAGGATAGACCATGTGCGCACCCAGAGAGAAGGTAGCCATCTGCAGGCCAGGAAATGGGCCTCACCAAGAACTAAATTGGCCAACACCCAACTTCCAGGCCTGTGAGAAGTGTGTCTTAGTGCCCTAGTCTGCAGCAATTTATTAGAGCAGCCTGAGCAGAATAAGGCAGTAGAAGGAAAAAAAAAAAGTCATGCTCCAAGTAGTAGGCAAAAAATAAAGAACCCATCCTCTTCTTCCTTTTATACTTACTGTGGCTTGTCCTTTAATCAATGAAATAACTTAGATGGGAAGGTTATTAGTAAGTGCTAGGATGGACTCATGGAAATAGCAAATAACTCCTTTGCCTTTGTGGAGTCACACTTGGGAGCCAGCTACATCATGATGATCAAATGGAAATAGTTTCCAGACACCGTTGATCTATATGGGAAAACAGTACACCGACTCAGAAGACCTATATTCTACAGCCCCTGCTTCAGTCCAAGGTACTGAACACATGGCGGGCTGCCCGATTGATTTTAGACATGTCTCACTTACAGTGCCAGGATGACCTTTTGTGGGGGTACTGGGGACTGAACTCAAGGGCATTCTACCTCTGAGGTACACCCCCAGCCCTTTTTAAGTTGCTTTTTTAAAAATTTTTATTTTGATACAAGTCTTCTTGCTAAGTTGCTAAGAGTCTCACTGTGTTGCTGAGGCTGACCTTGAACCTGTGATCCTCTTGCCTCAGCTTCTCAAGTCCTGAGATTACAGGCAGCACCACCACACCCAGCCCACAATGACTTTTAAATTACAGATATTAGAAATGAGAAAGAATTATGTGGAAAGAAAACATTCTATGTGTTATTTGATCAAATGTTTGTGTAACAATTATGTACGTGCATATGCACACCAAATTACCATGGTTCCTGCTTTCACCACAAGATTATATCTGTTATTCCTGACAACACATAGCCTTCACAGAGCATTATGTGCAAACATTTGGGGGCTGCATCATGCTTAATAACCTCAGGTTTTGAATGTTCTTTGTTTAGTCTTTGTACCTGGTTCTCTGATCTGAAGATGTCATCAGTCACACAGGTCTTTGCGTCACATCTTTATTTATTTTTTCATATTGGCAAGTTTAGCCATTATGATTACAACATCCAGTGTTACACAGTAAATTTGGAAATCTCACTTCTTGATATTAACTTTAATATTTTTGTCCCAACTAATTTCTGAGATAGGAATTTCATTACAACCAGCCACCAGCTACATATCAATTATAAAAACCCACTGTGTTCTGCCCTACTCAGAATTAAGGATATTGCCTTTATAGTCACAAAGTTCCTATTTTATTGCCTTTTTATTTTTGACAAGTAGACACAAATTTCAAAGAGCTGATCCGCGGAACAGTGATATAACCTCTTTCTTCAAACTTCCTTCCTTCCTTTACTTGAATGACAGAATGGTCTTGAGCCTTTGCACATATACATGAAGTCTAGTCCATTTGGAGGGAGAGGGATGGGGAGAGAAACTAATCAAACTTCTTATTTTGAATTCATCAGTTCTGCAACTTCCCTTCTTATCACTCATGGGTATATTTTATGTTTTTATTAGAATTGGTCTGTTGAAATCTTGAGCAAATATAGGTGTTTGGAAGAGTATTCTAACTGTAAGGAAAAAGTGCATGTGTTTGTAATGCCCCTGATTATGCATTTTATTTTTATAAGGGAGCAGTCTGAGATTTTCTTGCCTTATGTAACCATCACATTAGAGATTTCAATAAGTATACCAGTAAGGTGGCACATTAGTGCAGAAGCTCCGTTTGAAGGGACATTTTGAACCTCTCACTCTACTTTCTCAGTGGGGAGGAAGCCTTTAAGAAAAAGATTAATACCTAAATGAAATGTCCTGGTATATGTTACTGATGTAATAGAAGTTGAGAATTGGAATGCAGCCAACTGGCAAGTGGTATAAAAATATCTGACTACATCACAGTCAAAAGTAAAATTTACATAGAAAACTTTCAAACTTTAGGTTAAGAAGGAAAGTTTTTATTTCTTTTACCTGAGGCTAAAAAATGTACACAATTGCATATATATGTGGAGATCCCTGTTGGAAATGTATAAAATATAGATGATTATGCAATCTAACCATACATTGTGTTGAGGGTGAGCACATTTATTTAAACTCTTGAATTTTCTTGGCATAAGAGAAAGAAAACAAAGAGGGCAGAGAAAAACCATCTAATTATAATGAGCCGAATGTTTGAACAGACATTTTTGCAATAAAAGTAGTTAATTCTCATATGCATAAAACAAATACTAGTCAAGGCTTTAGTTACTAAAATAATTCAGATATGGAGAATTTCGAGACAACTTACTTAAACTAGTTGAGGACTGTTTCTCAGTCTTATTTTAACTCAGCATTTGCTTTTGAAATTACACAATGCAAATAAAAACAAACTAAAGAAGAAGTATAAAAGAAAAGGCTATTCAGCCATACCTCACATCTCCCAACCCTCAATGTTACTCTGTGATATGTTTCAAAACTCACCACCATGATCTTCATCTTTCAGTTCTGCTAACTGCTCAGAAGTTGGTCAAGCCTGGGATGCAGTAGCTATCTTGCTTAAGATAAATGAGGCCCTGGGTTTGCTCCCCAGCACCACATAAAAAGAAAAGAAAAACAAAAACAAAAAAAGGAAGGAAAGTCCAAATGGATGAGAACATCTAGCAGTCAACTATTGACTCACAATAAGAGCTGCTAATACTTCTGTGAGTTTTGAAATAAAAATAGTATATAACGATTATGGTGATCCTAAACTACTTAACAGTTTAATTACTTTTTTTGTTTCAGTTGTCTTCTTTGAATACAGTCTATACATCAATTAGTCTTTTTTGGAGTGGGGCACTGGGAATTGAACCCGGAAGCATTCTACCTCTTAGCTCTAACCCCATCCATTTTTTTTTTCTTTTCTTTTCTTTTCTTTTTTTTTTTTTTTTTTGGCACTGGGGATTGAACTCAGGGGCATTCTACCTCCAAGCTATACCCCCAGCCCTATTTTTTATTCTTTATTTTTGAAACCGAGTCTCACTAAGTTGCGGGGTGCCTCACTAGGTAGCTGAGGCTGGCCGAGAACCCGGATCCTCCGGTCTCAGCCTCCCGAATGCCGGGATTACAAGCGTGCGCCACCACGCCCGGCTCCATTTTTATTTTTTATTTTGAAACAGGGTCTCCCCAAGTTGCTGAAGGTCTCTCTAAATTTCTGAGGCTGTCCTTGAACCTGTGATGCTCCTATCTCAGCCTTCCAAATATTATGATTACAAGCATGTGGCACCATGCACCTCTATCATTTACTTTCTCTAAATCACCAGTTTAGTCCAGGCATGGTAGCACACATCTGTGAAACCAATAATTGGGAGGCTGAGACAGGAGGATCACAGGTTGAAGGCCAGCCTGAGCAACTTAGCAAGGCCTCAGAAACTTAGTGGGACTCTTTCAAAATAAAAAAAAAAAATAAAAAGAATTGGCCTGAGGATGTAGCTCAGAGGTAGAACACCTCTGAGTCCAATTCCAGTACCACAATAAATAAATAAATTAATTAATTAATTAATTAATTAACATAAAATACCAGTATAATCTTATGACCCTGATGACATCCTTCTTGCGAGTTTTTTACTACCTGTGGCTCTGTACTGACACTCCAGTTTCCCCACCTTCTATCTTCAACTTGCACTGATTGTCCCTTATCTTGTGCTACTTTCAGTGACGATCTTCAGTTCCGCTAAGTTGACTTCTCAGAACTTCTATATTATATCAGGCTCTATAATTTATATCATTTTTAGCTCCCAATTGTTGCGTATACTGTTTCCTTCCCACTTGAAATGTCTCTCTCTGTCATTGTATCAGGACTTATTATTCTTTATTGTCAATGGAAATTTCCATGCTCTTACACAATGGGTACATGGGTTGAAATAGTACATGCTACCTCACTGATATGAACAAATGTTGTGTGCTGATTTAAAAAGTAATAAATGCATGAATAAATTTCCATTCTCCTTGAAATGTTTTGCAGCTACCCAAGACCGTCTCCATGTTCTCTGCCCTGCAGTTGTTTAATTGGATATTTTGGGCAGTGTTGTGTAATGATTCACTTACATACTTCCCCTTCCTACCTGACTGGAAGCACTGTCAGTACTGTGGATTAGCACTGTGCCAGTTTGTTTACTAAATATGGCAACAGCCTTCATAAAGTAAATATTTAATACTTGATAAATAAATGAAACAAAATGGAAAATAGTAAAATTAGCACAAATTTATCTAATGCCCCCAAAATGCAGCCACACTTTGTTTTCAGTTGAAATTCATGAATGATGTCATGGGAGTTGGTGTAGAAGATCTCATTTTATAATGAGGCACTAAAAGAATGATCGGCACTGCTGAAAGTAGAATTCATTTGCATTAAAGTTTGCAAGGTTTTGAATCATACCAAGCTGAAATTCAATCCTAGCTTTCTTATTTCCTGACTTATGACAGAGAGACAATTGCTTAGGACAATTTTCATCTAGGTCTCAGAATAATATATGTGTGTATTGGTTGCATTATATATGTGTACATTGGGTTGTTTTGAGGTATAAATGAAATCATGCATTCAAAATATATAGCACAATAGCACAGTGTCAAGCATAAAGGACATGATCGATATAAGTTGTTGTACTTATTATTGGTGGCAGTTGTGATGATACCATTATCCACACGTTAGCTCAAGAAATACATTATCTGTAATATAATCTAAGGTCCTAAGACAAACAAACCTCAGTATTTCATGATTCAAACAGGTAACTGGTAGCAGTTACCTTTTTTTTTTTTTTTAAATCGAGGGATATTCTACTTCCAAGCTGCACCCTAGCCCTATTTTACTTGTGTTTTGTTGTTTTTGTTGAACTGGGGATTGAACCCAAAGGCATTCTACCTTTGAGCTACACCTCAAGACCTATTTATTTATTTACGTTTTGAAAGAAGACCTCACTAGATTGCTGAGAGTCTCCCTAAGTTGCTGCGGCAGGTTTTGAATCTGAGATCCTCCTGCGTCAACCTCCCAAGTACTAGGAATGCAGGTGCCATGACATCTGGGTTTTATTTATTTCAAAACAGGGCCTTGCTAGGTTACTGAGCACTAGCCTCAAACCTGTAATCTTTCTGCCTCGGCCTCCCAAGTACTGGGATTACAGGCTTGCACCACCCAGCCTGGCCATAACAGTTACTTTGGATCTCAAATGTGCAAGTAAAGAAATAGGTAAGTAGTCCAAAGAGGGTAAACAGCCCTGCTCCATGAGGTCACTCAGGACCCCAGGTACCTTCCAACTCATTACTCTGTCATCTCCAAGACTGTTGACACATAGTCAAACCTGTCTCAGATTTACATCTCCATTCCAGTCTGAAAGAAAGAAAGAAAGAAGAGCATATACATGAATTTTTTAATACCTATGACAGTAATTCCACATGTTACTTCTGTTCATATTCTATTGCTAATTGTCTGCTCACATAGCTTCATTTAACTACAAGGAATACTGAAATCTATAAAGTATAGTTGAAGTATTATATATCCAGTCTAGGGATTGGAGTAAGAAAAGAAAGGAGAACATAGAAGTTGACCTTAGGTAAAAACTGCAAACAGCCCTCCTCATTGTTTGATCTTTTTTACAGATTAGGGCCCTCTATCTCCTCCTAGAAAATAAGTCTGCATGTGGTTGTGCTTCTTCTGGAAGCAGCCAGTAGATTGCTTTTGATCTTGAAGTTTATTTGCATTAAATATCTTTATCTATTTTTTTCACTTTATTTTTCAATGAAAACTTGTGAATTTTAGCTCATAAATTTTCAAAGCCAGTGGTGGCCGTTAGGGTAGGAATAACAATGGCCATAAACTCAGTACTTAAGCTTGGGATGGGCTTGACATATCAGGAAATTACACCTTTGGAGCCATGTTCAGAAGAAGGAAAACACATGCCACATAACTCAATGTATAGCGACATTCATATCACGTGCAAAGTATCTG
The DNA here is from genome assembly GCA_004027655.1 of Graphiurus murinus. Taxonomy (NCBI): domain Eukaryota; kingdom Metazoa; phylum Chordata; class Mammalia; order Rodentia; family Gliridae; genus Graphiurus; species Graphiurus murinus. The sequence goes on along the minus strand of PVLC010001773.1, from coordinate 84,729 downwards.
TTTCCCCATTTTAAAAAATAGTAGATGTACTATTTGACTTTATGACTCATAATATGAAAAAAATGGCAGCTTAATCTGTACAGGTTCATTGATTCTTTTGAATTTTTTTCTTTTCCCTAGGTGTAAAAGTTGGTGTTCATAAGAACCCCAACTCTGAATCACGTAACTTTTTCATTGCAATCAATAAACAAATACACAAATCAGAAAAAAATAGCTAAAAGGAAATGTGAATATCTGTGAGATTTCAAATTTTGTTTTACTGATGTTTTATTAAACAAACATTCTAGCACCACTGAATTGGAATTTCAGCTTTTAGTGACTTTCATCTAATGATATGTATGATCACTTATTAAACAATTGCCATGTATCTGTTGATGTACCTGTGCTACTGAGGTAGTATAGTTGAGATACTTGGAATACAGACCACCAAACTGGCTGATTTGGTTTGATTTCTCTATATATCACATTATATCAGGTTATTTAACTTATCTTTGCCTCACTTTCTCATCACACACATACACAAAAATACCACTCTCTTTATAGGGTTTCTTATAATTAAGCTACTTGAATGATCTGTGATCCAGCAGGTATTAACAAATTTAATTTAGGAAGATAATATGTAAAAACTATATATACAAAAATAATTAATCTGCATAAGTTATAGTTGAGGCACTAAGGTTATAGCAATTAACCAAAAAGAAAAAACAATCCTAGGTTTTTTTTAAGCTTCCATTTAATACTATCTCATTTCAACTCCAAGAATTAGATCTGATTTACAGATGAGGAAGCTGAGCTTGAAGTTGTGATGTAATTTATCCAAATAGCTGATTGAGTAAACAGTAATAAGCAAAGCCATTTTATTACACATAGGTTGGTTCGGCTCAGAGAAGACTGGCTACTGTAATGCTACATGTACAGCAAACATTTCTTAAGCTTCTACTGTGCATCAGTAGAGAGCAAGTTCACACTGGACACAGAGTGAGAAGCAGAGCCCTTTCAGGCTTTGATGTAATGTTTCAAAGACCTTGACCTACACCCTGACTAAGCCCACACCATGTAGACACACATCTCCAGGTTTCTCTGCTCTTAAATGAGATTGCTGTTATGGTAAACATATTGCTGGCAGGGAAGAAATTAATTAAGAAATCATTTCTATTTGAAACTTTGAATGAAAAAGGAATAATTTGCATGGAAAGGAGAAAACATACTTCATTCACTGAAATTCAAGGACAGAATCAGTATTCCTGGAGGAACAAATGAGTTCTTTTACTGTGGTGGTGTATCTAAATATAACTCTCTTATTTTAATGGCTTGCTTCTTCACAAGGGAAAAGTACCTGCCAGTGATTAAATGAGGGAATGGATTATCTCCCCAGCTTTACTCTTTACTATACTTTAAATAATTCTGCTTGTACATTGTTTTCCTGATTTGTATAATGATTTTAAAGCCCATGACATAGGAAAGAAACTTTTGGAAAAATCTTTCATGTTAAGAAAAAATAAAGTGTTAAATGTGAGTTGCTTATTTAGAAAATTTATTATCTATTTAATTATTAGATTATTTAGAAACTATATTATCTAGATTATTTAGGAAATATATTATCTATTTAATTGAATGTTTTAAATACTAGTAAAAGTCACAGATGGCATGCACAAAATAATCTTTAAAAGTATAATAAAAATGTTTAATGCTTATGTAATGGTAAACATAATTGAATCATTCTTTGATAATTACAAAGAAAGAAAATTCAGGATTAATAATATCATAAGTGATTATTCTAACATTTTTATTTTGAATAATTGTAGGTTTAAATAAAAATTGAGCAGAAAGTATGAAGAATTCTTAGAAATTCCCTCAAATCTTTTGTCTCCCTTAGATTCCCCCATTATTGACATTTTAGGTCAATGTTGTATATTTGTTATAAGCTGATATTGATGTGTTTATTTTTCACTAAAGTCTATATTTTAAATTAGGATACAACTTTCTATTAATAATTAAGATGTAACTTTCTATTGATCAGTATATAATGACATGTATCTACTCTTACAGTATCATATGAATTGCTTTGCTCCCCAAAAAAAGTCTTCTGTGATCTCATCTGTTCATCCTTACCACCTCTCCTCTGAACCCCAGGGAAGCACAGATCTTGAATTTTGTCCATGGTTTTATCATTATCAGAATATCGTGTGGTTGGGACCATACAGCATACAGCCTTTTCCAACTGAATTCTTTCACTTTGTAATGTACATTCAAGGCTCCTCCATGCTTTTTTATGGCTTAAGAGTTCTTTTCATTTTATCACAGAATAATTTCTGTTGAATGGCGGTACCACAGTTTGATTATTCCCCTGTTGAAGAACATTTTGATTGCCTTCAAGTTTGGGCAAGCATAAATTAAACTACTACAAAAATTACCAATATCCTAAATCACCTTTCTAATTTTTTCCCATTCTACAGTCCTGTAGATATATACATAGGAAGCTTAACAGAGTTCCATGAATAAATAAACCCTAGATGCTGGTTAAAAAGAACAAATATTTTGGCCCTAGCCTATTTTTAAAATGTTATTTCTTGTTATTTCCCAAGAAAGTAAAGTTTTTGTAAGAGCATTCTATAACTTTAAATTCCAGAAAGAAGGGTGTTTAGTATATAATTATATAATGTTATTTAAAGATTAAAAGCACATCAATTTGAATCATAATAAATAAAGTCCATTTTCCTTGATTTAGAAAATCACTTAAAACACAGTTTGGCTTCTAAATTAGCTTACAGCACTTAGAATCTGTACTGTACATAGTATTTCCTTCTCCAAAGGACCGTAAAATTTTTTGCTATGGCATACGATGTTATGTCAATTTTCTCTTGTAAAACAAATGACAGTTGGGGAATAAACCAGCTATCAGAACACCAATACTTTTATATATACCCACACTTAACACATATATGGTGTTTTAATGGTGTTAATTCTGTTACTAATGTCATTTCACAAATGAAGTATTGTAGACACCCCAGAGATTCAGAATGAAGCCTCCTCAGGCTAAATTTGATTCAGTTGTTGAAAATGATGCTGCTACCCATGCACATAGAATAGGAACGTGTTAGTCACTCATATAACGTGCTTTCTGCAGAAAAGAGGGCAGGTGTTCAGGCAGGTCCCAATGGCTTGAAAGCAAGGAAAAGAAAAAAAAAAGACTGATTTGGTTTCTGAGGTGGTCAGGGGATTGTTGTGGGTCGAGCATCCTCACAAATGGTTTGAACTTTCCATCCCACTCAAAGGATGGAGCACCCATACTTTCTGGTCACATTCCTTCTCTCTCCAGCAGGGGCACTAGGAGGATGAGGAGTGGTGAGCCTTGAATAGTGACAGCAGGCAGACAACAGAAAGAGAGTGAGAGTCATTGCTACAGAAAGGAACTTAGGATCAATGTGGATCATTTATCCTGGTCAGAAAGCTTGTAAATTACAGACCTTTTCACTACAATGTATCCGTTATTCCAAAATCAATGGTCCTCACTCATCTGTGTTCACTTGCACCTAAGTGTAGAGCACTGGAAACTCTCACTCCACCTGCACATTCCCAGAAGAGGCAGAACAGGCCTCCCTCTGCCTGCTTGTTTCAGTTTTCATATAGTAAAGGAGTATCTCTTTCACAGTCAATTTACTGCCACATCTTCACATTTTTACGACTCCCCCTTTTATTTTATTTTTATTTATTTTTGGTGATTTCAATGTTTAAAATGATATCAAAAGGTGACGCTGAGGGGTTCTTTATAGTTTGAAAGCACAAGAAAGTTGTGATACCGTTTAAGCAGTGTTTGATAGATAAGTTGTGTCCAGGCATGAGTTATAGAGCGCTGCCCATGAGTTCAATGTTATGAACTACAGTAGAGCAAGTCCAGAAAAGGGACGCGGGAACTCACAGATGTGGGCATGAGGCTGTTAGAATAGAGCCTGATGAAATTACACTAAAGATGGAAAAGTGGCTAAATCATGAGATGTTTATGATTTTTTTTTTAAGTCAGGAAAATGTTAAACCTTTCTCAGCTGGTGTTGGCTAACTCACGTGTTTCAAAAAGAAATACTGCATGGAAAATGTTAAATTAGCAAGCAAAGCAATAAAAAAAATACTTGTTAACTGTTATACAGGAAAAGGTTATGTGAGAGAGAGCAGGTTTTCGGTGGCAATGAGACTGACTTGTTTTACAAGGACACTGAGAAAGGACCTAGAAATGTAAGTGGTGTTTTGGTTGACAAAGATGTTATGACCATAGACTCTCAGAACTGAACCCTGTATTTCCCCTTGTAGCAATAGTTCAGTATTTGCTAAATTTGTGTTCAAAGTGTTCGCAGTAACTACCAGGAATAATAATTGACTGTATGTTTGTACATGCAAACACACACACACACACACACACACACACACACACACACACACATATATACACACATACATATACATATATATGTGTGTATTTGTGTATGTACCCTATATCTTGATATGTTTATGTATATATACATTTTACATACACACACAAAATATGTATATATAAGTCTGTTTCTCTTGCTGGAAAATAAAGAATTCTATGAATACATCAGTCTACTACATCAAAGATTAAACGTTAAGCACTCTTCATATGGCTGGCTAACCATAATACATTTATTTATTTATTTATTTATTTATTTATTTATTTATTTATTTATACTGGGTATTGAACCCGTGGACATTCTACCTCTGAGCTATACCCCAGCCCTATTTATTTTTTTTTATTTTGAAACAGGGTTTCACTAAGTTGATGAGGCTGGCCTCTAACCTGCAATCCTCCTGTCTCAGCCTCCTAAGTACTGGGATTATAGGTGGGTAGCACCACACCTCGTTTCCAGACAGAGAACATGATCAACTTTTGTCAATATATGAGACTTGAAATTTCCCTACACCACAAAACTTTTTTATTTTTCCAATTTGGTGTACAAAAAAGGCTCATTTTGGAGGTTTTTTATTTGTTTGTTTGATTGTTTGTTTTGCAGTACTGGGGATTGAACCCAGGGGCATTATACCTCCGAGCTACACCTCAGTTCTCTTTTTTATTCTTTATTTTGAAACAAGGTCTCACTAAGTTGCAGAATGTCTCACTAAGTAGCTGAGGCTGGCCATGAACCTGGATCCTCCAGTCTCAGCCTCCCAAGTACTAGGATTACAAGCATGCGCCACCACACGCAGCTAGTCTTGATATATACTTTCAGTCAAGCAAAATTACCTTCTCTAACTATCTGGATGAGCAATTTTTCTTTTTTTGGTTGGACTATATCAAGGCACAATCAGTTTTTGTAATGCTTCCCATAAAATCATTCTTGTGAGAGTTCAATCTGAAGTCATGTCAATCGTCTATTCTAATTCAAAGCCTATAGTTTCTTCATCATTTTGTTCTTGTTTTGTATGTTTTCTTTTTGAACTCACTTTAGACCATTCTACAGTATTTCTTAAGCTAGATGTTTGGGGTAGACTTCTTGAGTACTAGATGATTGAAAATTTTTACATAGTTCTTACACAATAATAATAATTCATCTGAGTATAGAAAATTCTACACTAGAGATCCCTTTTTAACAGACTGCAAAGGCATGACACATTGCGTTTAGAGTTTTCATCTAGAATTCTGATGTTGGAGTAAATCTTTGTCCTCCAGAGTCCTTAGTTTCCTTCACTTTGAAGTTCATGGTACTTTTTACTACACCCTATATCTTCTAGAACACTATAACACCAGCATGTGTTAGTGTGAAGTTTTGCTTTGTTTCATTTTTTACAATTCATTAAGCACCCAGTTAACCAGATTATTGAACACCTTTCTTAAGTTCTGTTAGTACTTATTATTTCCTCTTTTCTATTTTGAGTATTCTGATATTTCTTTAGGCAGACATTGGAACTTCCAGATCCATTCTCCCTCTTTCTTAATGTCTACTTTCATACATTTCACTTTCTGTCCTTTAAGGTTGAATTTAGAAGGATTTTTTATGTGATCTTGTGCTTCATTAATTCACTCATCATCTAAGTACATTCTGATATTCATTCTCCCTTTGAATTTTACAACACACACACACACATGCACACGCACATACACACACACACACACACACACACACACACACATTGTACTGGAGATTGAGCCCACGGACAATTGGAAGATTGACCCTGAACCGTCTGCCCTACAACCCCTACCTTTTTTTATTTTTATTTTATGTTGAAGCAGAGTCTCACTAATTTACCATATGCTGGTCTGGAACCTGCAATCCTCCCATCTCAGCCTCTCAAGTACTAGGATATATATGTGCTATCATGCCTGGTGAATTTTACATATTTTTTTAAAACTTTACTACTTTCAAAGTTTCTTGATATTTTCTTTAATTGTGTAGGCTGGATTTTCTTTTATTAATTTTGTGTGATTTTTCCTTACTTTTTTGCTGTGTTCATATTGTACCATTAGTTCTTAGTTCTGTTCCTAGATATTTTAGACCTCTTTTCATGGAGGTGTTTTTCTTACAGGCCTAGAGACTTTTCCTTGTGTATTCATTTTCCTCACGAGGAGCAGAATGCTGTAGGAAGGACTTCATGAAGAGCTAATTTCTGATCACAGAGTGTTCCATTTTCTCCTGGTTATCTTCATCTCTCCATTACGTTGACATGACTCTCTGGTCCACAAGATCAATCTTGTAGCTTATGCTTGACCATAAACACCTGTTTGGGGCCATAGCATAGAAAAGGGAGGGGAGGACGGCCTGCATTTTCTGGGCAGCCCCACCTCCCCAGGACTGTGTTAGTTGACTCATGGTCCCTTCCTCCTTAACACATGTAAGCTTGGAAAAGCTCCTTCCCCCTGTCCCACACATCTTTTTTTTTTTTTTTTCCTATCGGAAGTTTTCTCTTATAGAGCTTTTGAGCTGTGATTCTCTCCTTTAATCTGATTTCACTGTCTGCCACCTTCCGGTGATTCATTTCTGGTCCACAGGAAGGGTGACTTTTCTATTTCTAGTTTTGTTCTAGGTTCTTAAAAATATATAGTTGGTAGTTAGATTGAATAAATAAGTTATGGTGTTCTATTACACAGTAGGGTGACTATAGATAATAATAATGTACTGCATCTTTCAAGAAAGCTGAAGAGAGGATTTTGAATGTTTTAAATAAAAAGAAATAAAAAACATTTGAGGGGATAGATATGTTGACCCTGATTGGGACATTATGCAATGTATTTATGTATCAAAACATCAAATGGCAACCCATAATTATGTGTAATTTTGGTCTGTTATGTATATATGTGTGTGTGTATGTATATATGTGTGTGTATACATATATATGTACTCAACCAACCATCCAAAATCATCTGGAAGCAACATATCAAGTTTAAAAACCACCTGAAGAAATTACAAATAAAATTTGCTTTACATATGACATTTTCACAAAAAAGCATAAAGACGTTTTATATAAAATGATCTGTTGAATAGAATTAAATGAAGTAAAACAAGGGAGACATTTAAAATGGGTATGACATAAAGGTCCTACAAACCTGAAAAAAAATAAATAGTAAAGGTACCAATAAATGAGTAGAAAAACATGCATTAACTGGGAACTTAAATGACAAAAAACAGAATACAGCATCAATGGTAAGTAATATGAAATTGAAAACTAAAAGGGTGGAAGATGCTTTGGGCTGAGTAAAATCCTCCAACCATCTCCTCATAGACACACCAGGTTGAACAAGCTATTCATGCATCAAAATACCTTCACAAGAGCTGAGGAAACCAATTGAAAGACCATAGTCCTTGCTTTTAGTAAAACATAAAAGGCACATCAAAGAAAGCAGGAGGGGAAAGTTGCAAGTAATACCTCTCCCCCCGACTCCTTGCAACAAGATGCTTCCATTTTGGGGGAGAGGGGAAGCAGAGTATCAAACAAATGCAGGCCCTGGACTTAAAACCCAGCACTAGACCTGCCATGGTGAAACCTGATGCTGGGCAGAGTCCCATCACCCCTAACACTAAGCCAATACCTGTGGACTGAGCCAGTGGAGCTGCATCAGCCATGCAGCTGAGAGACAGTTACCACCTTGCTCCCCCAACTTGAGCAGCAGAGTGGAAGTAGGGAACGAAGGTTAGCACAGGATTTTCTCTTGAAACTCCATGCCAGGCCCGCGATGGTGAGACCTAGCACTGAGCAGAAACCAATGAACATGCGCATAGGCTAGAGCTCATAGATGGAGCCTCTAGACTTGCCCAGCATACAGTGGAAAGCCACACTCAGGGGACAGACTCAGGTCCTGTCCTGAATTGATGCCAGTCTTAGACTGGGATGGGGGAACATTTGCCCCCTACCACTGAGACTCTATAGCTCCCTGTGACCATAAGACTCAGGTGCAACACAGTTCTGCATCAGCCTCCATAAGCAAGGGACTATACTCACCCCCCTTCCCCCAACCTCAGGTCAGTGCTCACAGATGAGTGCTAAACCTGCCCTGGCTCAGACTTGTGCTCTGGATGAGATGGATATGTGTTTTAGTCTGCATCACCTCTAGCAGCAGTTCAACCTTGATATGCCTCTGAGACTATGCACATCATTGTAGACACAACACAGCTCTATGTCAGTCTCAGTGGCCAAGGGATTTTCACTAATACTACTCCTTCCTCAGGTAACCTTAGTGGAACAAGAACCCCTTCACTGAGGGCAGCACATGGGAGTGTGCATAGGCCTGCATACCTACCTGTGGAACCTAGTGCTGGGCTGGTGAATCCCACCACTGGGCAGATACTCATGGTCCCCATCCTCAGACTTGCTCTGGTTAGAGCCTCTTGAATAGCCCTGGTGCCTGGGCTCCAGTCTAACAGACTTTCATTCAGCCCAGCAACACCTGGGCTAATACAGCAGTCTTGGGCTCTGAGTACACCTCAGCAAAAGGTAGTCCATGGCATTGGGGTCTTGGTCCTCCCCTAGTGCTGAGCTCATCCTAGTGAGCTGACTAGATCATGTGATAGGCCACAAAACAAGTCTTAAAATTTTTTTTTAAATCCTGAAATTATATCAAATATCTTTTCTCATCATAATGCAAAAAGGCTAGAAATCAATGACAAGAAAAACTTTGGAAACTATACAAACACATGGAAACTAAACAACTTAGTTTTGAACAACGAATGAATCAAAGAAGAAATCAAAAAAGAAAGTTTAAAAATTTTTGAAACAAATGCAAATGGAGATGTAACATGCTAAAACTCCTGGGGTACAGCAAAAGTAGTGCAAAGAGAGAAGGTTAAAGCAATCTATGCTCACATCAACCTATCACTATATCTCAAGGAACTAGACAAGGAAAATCACATCAAACCCCAAATGAGTAGAAGGAAAAAATAATAAGAGTCAGAGCAGAAAGAAATGACATGGACTAAAAAGCAATAAAAAAGATCAACAAAACAAAGAGCTGTTTCTTCAAAAAGATAAAGTAGACAAACTTTAGCTAGACTAAAAAAAGAGAAGACTCTAATAAAAAAGTCAGAGATGAAAACAAAGACATTACAGTTGACACCGCAGAAATCCAAAAGATCATTAGGCATTATAATGAACTTTGTATTTCAATGAATTTGAAACCTAGACATGATAGAGAAAGTCCTGGGTATACATACCTTTACCAATACTGCATCATGAGAAAAAGAAAACCTGAACACACTAATATTGAGAAACAAGATTGAATCAGTAATAAAAGAGTATCCCATCAAAGAAAAGCATGGGACCAGATGGCTACACTCCTGAGTTCTACCAAAAATTTAAAGAGCTAATGTCAATTTTTCTTAAATTATTCCTAAAATTAGAAGAGAAAGCAATTCTCCAAGCACAGAAGACCAACATTATCTACTACAAAAGTAGATACGGATGCAAAAAATAATTAAAATAAATAAAAAAATAAAAGAAGAAAGAGAAAACATGGGGGAGGGGGCACAACCAATACTTTGTTACCGACCTGGCTCACTGGAGGCAACTAAGGAAGAAGAGATTCTTGATTTTTGAGCAATAGCAGAAGTGGTATGTTGGATTATATGCCTGGTGAGCTTTTCATTTCTTCCTTAATATCGTATTGTGGTATTTTGCTTGGAGACACCACTCTTGGAGCAGTAGTAACAGTTTCGAAGCACAAAACAATAGCATGAAGCTAGAGTCAGTTTCCTTGCTTTCTCTGCATTCAAAGTATAAGAAAAATATATAGTCATCTTGGAGATTCTAAATAAGATGAATAAAGTATCAATGGAGTACTCAGGAGATAGTAAGAATTATTTATTCATTAAGGAGTTAAAGATTTAACATTCAAAGCAAATTTTCAATTTTGAAGAGTAAGTGGGAAATCCGGGATCAGTGAACTACTAATATTTTGGATCCCCTAAATCCTTGTTGCTGTGGCTGCCATATAAAAAAGGGACTTCTGGTATGTATTACAAATTATGTTCCAGGAGACTTTTGATCTTAAAGCTACTTTGGACCCAATGTCAGTGTATATTATTTAGAGCTGTAGACTAAATTGCATGGTAATCTGTCCTAGTTTATTCCCACATTTGAAATGTGCTTGCTGCATGGTGCTGCGTCTACAGGCAGACTTGCAGGAACTAATTTCAGAGGCAGCGCTCCTGCCGAATCAGTCCAAACCATTACCTCAGCATGACTTAGTGGCACCATACTGAGAGAAAATGCTATTTCTGTTAGGGACAGTGATGTTTTGGGCTCTGTCCATTCAGGCTCCCCATAACAGAATGTGTGGCTGTGACCCAGTGACCATTATTCACAGTCAGTCCCAAATTGCAGATTTGTGCCCTGCTTGTGTAAACACCGCTGCTCTTCCAAGTACTTGAAATGTCTTATAAACAAATCTAAGTATTATTATTAGAGTCAAGCTTAGATTGTGTTAGATTATTATTTTTTATAGTTGATTTATCCTGAATAAAATTAAAATTTAATACAAAAAATCTTAGATCTAAGCACAATTCAAGTAAAATTGGCATCCCAAATAGATGATCTCTGAAATTTGTATGCATACAATCAGTAATGCTGTAAGATAATCATTAATGCTACATTACTCACCCTCTATATTGTTTTATTTCTGTTTTTCTTTCCTACCAAATATATGCCTTAGTAATTATAGTACTGAATTAAGAGAAATGCTGCAAGATTACAAAGGCATGAGTTTAGTGTAATGTCTAAATTACTTCTTAGTAAACCAATCAGACATCTGCTATGTCTAACTTCCTCCAATATTTTTTTTGGGGGGGAGAATCTTAATTCTATGCTAACTACTATCCTAGCTTGAATTTCTCAGTAATTAATGGTTAACTGAGGTAGGAAGAATGCAGAATTTTATCCTTCCCTGAAAGAAAAAATTTTAAAATGTTGTCAGCAGTCTCTCTCTCGTAGAAAAAATATCAAGTACTAATTTGGTACATTTCACCAGAATATCATCCCCAGTTTTTACCCTAATACAATACAAATATATCAGCAAGGAGATGATACATTTGGTCACGGCAAAGACTTCTGGGTTAGGTCCTGTTGTTGGGTAATGATGTATTTTAATGCAAAGTCTTGCTTGTTCTACATCTTTTCTCCCAGGATTTACTTAGGGATTAAGGAGACAACTGAAAGGATTGGGAGTGAAACATACACTTCTTCCTTTTGAAGTTAGAATCTTCAGAACACAATGGATAGGCTGGATGTCGCTCCCTTGAACTGAGACCAGGGTATCTGGGAGAAAATTCTGTTGGAGCGGGAGAACTGACCCAGTCCCCTTGTTGCTATGCAGAAACATGGTTCTGTTCATTGCAGGACCGATGATGGTGCAATCCCTCTTCCCAAGCTATTTGATATAGTGCAGGTAGATGTGTCTTAGGATTCAAAGCTATAGATATGAACTAAAGTACTGCCCCATAAGAACTGAGCCTAATACTGGAGCAAGAAGCATTTCTTGGAGCTCATGTCATTTGAAAATAAATGTGTGAAAATTAATATTTGTTTTCTACCCCATGGATAAATGTAGCATGCCAGTTATGTTTATAATAATGATATTTTCTGGCATTTTTATAGATCGTTTCTAAATAGTAATATCGTAATTTTATTTCTTCAAGCAAGTCATTATCTCCCTTAGAATGAGAACATAGCTTTTACTTTGTTATGTTTATGATAGCATCATTAATTTTAGTAATTTGTATATAGCAAACATTCGATATGTAGTTGTTGACAAAATGATATTATGCCTTTATGTTGTCTTACAGTTCATGATGTACTTTTATACACTCACACACATACACACACACACACACATACACACACTACACTATAACCAGAGAGGCAGCCGTGCCAAATAAAATTGTTTCCCTGAAATTCATGGAAATAAGGGATTTATTCAGAACTGATAATTGGGTGAACCAAAACTCAAATACACGACAAAATTTGAATACATTGCCATCTCAGTGATTACCAGAGGTGGAAATGTGGTGTCCTCAGGTCAAAATTCAGCCACAGATTCCTTTTTTTTTCTTTTTTGACCCACCTCTTGATGAGAAGCTCTCTCTTCAGTCGACTACACAGCTCTCTACTCACAGTTAAGCTACACCTAGCAAACCTCAGTGACTCAGGCTACCTGCCTGGCCTCCAAAGACTTGATCCTAAACTTCATCATAATGCAACCTGAAGAGCTTCTGTAGCACCCTAGGAACTTTGCTTGAAACAAGTTGAAATGATTTAGAAGGAAGCAAAGTAAGCAGAGAAGGGTCCTGGGTGGTTAAAGAGCCATGAATATGGGATGTCCTCATAAAAATACCAATGGGCACTGAGGTGTCTGCCATGTAATGATCATCCCTTCTAGAGTGCAAGGAGTTGTACACTTTGAGCTTTGGTGGTCAGCAAAGAAATAGTCTCCTAATACCCCTTTCAGGATATAGACAGCATCTAAAACATTATAAGAGTTCCACTCTTATAATCTGTTTCCATCTTCTAAAGTTTGTATTTGCTAGCATATTACATTTTTATTAGTATTAGAAAGTAACTTGATCCTCAGTAGTATAAATTAAGGGAGTTAAGTTTGAAAAATCACCAAAAGTCTACAACATCTGCCAAATGAAGATAGTGAAAGAGCTCAGGCAGTATTCATGCTTCTAGAAGAGATCCCACTGGCCCCCTACACTGGCCAAACGTGGCAACCAGACAGCTGCAAAATCCAACCACTTCTCTGCGTTTCATTCCAATTCCTGCAGGAGCAGCATCAGCCTCGGGGTCAGAACTGAGGGGACAGGTAACTGCTCCCAAGCGAGGCCAGAACTGTAGGCAGTGCTAGTGGGAGACTCATATTAACTGGCACATTTAATAGGGAATTAAAGGACAAGATATCTCTTATGACCAATCTATGTCTCTACTTTTCTGGCAGTTCTCCCTTCTTTATTTTCAACCTCAGAGAAGGGTCTCCCTTTAATTTTCTGAAAGGAGGATTGATGTTCTGATTTGTACTGAGAGTATTTAATCATTGCATTGCCTTAAGTTGCATCACTTTATTGAAAGTCTGTTCATGTCCCTTTCTGTCTTTTCTAATCCCTGTGGCATTTTTTCCAGATTATATGAGAAGGGGCTATGTGCTTCTTAAAGTGTTCTTTGGATAAAAGTTTCTTCATGTGGAAAACAGGTTTTTAAGGTTTAAGTCTTTTTCCTCTTCTGACTTATTGGTAGTAGATAGCTGGAACATTTAGTTGAGAAGTGTTACAATAATATGTCAGGCTTAGGAAGAATTTTGAGACCAATTTGTGATCTTTCTCATAGGCTTCACAGAAATTTTGAAGACAGAACGGCCAGATATTTGCTCATGATCTCTCTGATAATCTTTATGTGATCAATATAGTTCATATGTTTAACTTTGGCTAACAAGGCTAAGGATCTGGTCAACTCTGTTACAAAACTGACTGCTGATCCTGGCTTAGCCAATGCCCAAGAATAAAATTGCAGCATGCAAAGTTCACATAGAACCAAGGTTTAACCTGATCCATTGCCAAAAAGCCTGATTTGCCAAATACAGCCCAGAAATTCCAATGTCAGTATAGGAAATTATGGATGGTGATCCAAATCCTCAGCACCCAGTTAATTTGTCTTGTCTTTGTCACTCCTGGCAGTGATTTCTATAAAGGCACAAGACATAGCACTTGAGTAGCATCAACATCATTGAGGTCGGAGCTGAGCCAAGTAGGAAACGAGACTGTAAAAGGGCAGAAAAAAAATGGGAGTGTGAAGTAGAAATTGAGGTTAAAGAAAGCCACAGAGATTGGGAAAACACAGCTAAGGAGAGTAGAGGAAACTTAGCAGTTTGGTGAGCCAGACATACCAAATCATGGCTACAGGGTTAAAAACTACCTATCTATATTGGTTAACTTTTTTGCTGCTGTGACCAAAATATTTGACAAGAACAACTTGAGGAGAAAATGTGTATTTTGGCTCATGGTTTCAGAGCTTCATCCCATGGTCAGCTGCTCCAAGGCAGAAACACCATGGCGACAGGGAATGGCAGAGAAAAGTTGCTTAGCGCAGCCATGAAGCAAGCAGAAACAGAGAGGGGGACAGGGGCTGACAGATACAGTCCCCAAAGACATGCCCCCAGCGACCCATGTGGCCCAGCCACGCCCCGCCTCTTAACCTTTCTGCATTGCTAACAGGTGACCTTTCCTGGCAACAGGACCTTCATATGTAATTATGATAGAAGAAAAGAGTTCAAAATCAAACATTTTTCCTACATATTTCATTGCATTCAAAACATCTACTCATGCCAATATATGATAACTTCCACCACAATCATTTTGAGTTCTTTTTTATTCTTACATAGGTATGGTTTTAAAGAGAGAAGTCTGTAAGCAACAAATTCAATACAAGAAACTGCCATATACTGTGGAACATTGTCACGTAAAAGAGGGTTTTGAGAAATGTTGAAATAATTATCATTAATCTCTTAGAAGATTGTGCGTGCTTTATAATTCTTCAACTATTGGAACAATGTCAGTAACATGCGACAGAATACAGATGTAAATCTATGCAGGACAAATACATATACTTTATTGTCGAACAAAATAGCAGAGAAAAGAAGAAACTATTGTGAGCAGTTGCTCAGCTCTGGCAGTTACCACGGTACAAAAGTTTCTCATAATTTAATTTCTTGAGAATTACCCGATGATCTTTCTGTTTTGAATCACACCACAGTTTGAAAATTATGGATTTATTTAATTTAGAAAATTACCTTATGTGAGATAGTTTTCTCATTGATTTTAAGAGGCTTAATTATGATTATATAATTTAAAATATGTACAGGAAGAAATTATAAAAATTATTTTAAATGATATACTATAATTAAATTATTACGTACTCCAAAAAATTCTTTGGAAATTGAATTGCTTTTGTTAAAAAGCAACATAAAAATGTCCAATGAGTAGAGTGTTTTCAATGTATTTTAATAATGGACTATTGTACAATTGTTGTTTTATGTGAACACTTATGTCATTAAAAAGTTAAGGGCTGTTTCTATTTTTAATTTACCCAAGAAATGCATGTAATTGGTATATCTGCAAGAAGATATGTAACTTCTAAAAAACATGAATATGCTAATTTGGTATATTGAAATACATCTTAACTACTAGTTATACTCCATGAAAAGAGCATTCAAACAAATAATAGCCAGGTGTGGTGGAGCATGCCTCTAATCCCAGTACTTGGGAGGCTGAGACGGGAGGATCACAGTTTTGAGACCAGCCTCAGCACTTTAGTGAGACTCTCAGCAACATAGTGAGACTCTTTCAGAACAACAACAAAGATAATTAAAAAGGGCTGGAGCTATAGCTCAGAGGTAGAATGCCTCTAAGTTTAATCCCAATACCACACACACACAAAGAAAAATATACACATAACCATTATACTAAGATATTTGTGTTTTATGTATTAATGCCACTATGGGGATTTTATTCAACCATTTGAAAATAACTATTTTTCTTTTATCATTAACTATGGACTCAGACGTAATGTTAGACAAAATGCAATCTAATTAAATGTGATTTCCTCTGTATACAATGCAGGACTGGGAATCTTTGTTCTTTTATACTTGCAGTCCAATGTTAACAAAGCATTGAGAAAGAAGTTAGATATAAGGCTGCCTTGAATTTATAAAATAGTTTTCATCCCAGGAACTCAAAATTACTTGCATTTATTCTTACAAGATGCTTGTCAGACCGCCGGTCTTTGTTGTGTTCTTTTAGGCACTAAGATGTGCTTGGCAGAGTGAATGCCAGCCCCTCCTGCCTTCTCATCAAGGGAGCTGAGCAGAAACAAGTGGAGCCGTGAATCTGGCTCACCTGTGAACACAGTGAAAAGCAGGCATCCTGGATGGAATTGTGTTTGAGGGGCTTTGTTGAAGTAGTCACGTTGAAAGGCTCAACCTTCTGTGAAGTTGCTCCTGCACTGGATGTATTTAGTGTTTTCCTGGATGAAGTGTGATATTGCCTTCAGAGGCAGTTGAGGGACCACGTTAGCACCAGCCATCACTCTGAGCACATTTCTCTGTCATCAAACACAACTCAAACTTACCTTGATGGCTTCTCTTGTTTCTGTCTATCAAATTATCCTCAATGGTGAAGGCTTTTTCAGCATTATAAGTACTCAAAGAATGAAAAACCAGCTCCTGCATTCAGAATCTGTCTATCCAACAAAAATGATGTTCATAAACATATTAGCTATCATTTCACTGAAAAAAAATCCTGGAAGTCAGAAACTATTCTAAGCCCTTTATTTGCATAATTTTATGTAATGTTCAACACAATTCTTTTGAATAGGAAGTATTAACATCCACATATAATCATGTTTTAAATGAGATATTGAGACATCTCATACTATGACTGTAGCTAATAAAAGGTTCTCCATGCGCAGACATGACATTCTCATTTCCAGGTCATTTCTGAACAAGGCAGGAAACATATGGATAAGTGACACAGACATAGTATTAGCAACACAGAGAGTAAGAGAGGATCATTGTGGGAAAATCGACATGCAAAGAGTTTTCAATAGAGAAGACATGATTCTCCCAGCTCTACATCACAGAAGCAGGATTGGACTGGACATCATCGCACACCAAAAGAGAGATGAGGATTTCAACTTTGGACTTAGACTGATTCAGGTTTTATGGTGCCTGAAGCATGTTTGATTTGGGACCTACCCTTTAAGGAAAAGATTACAAAAGTGAGAATAAAAATTTAAATCGAAGTGCACATATATTAGGAATGAGAAAAGAACCTCAGCAACTTAAAAATACCTAAACCAACAAGTATCACAAGTATTGCAAAATTCAGAAAAGAGCATACTGTTATCCATTGGCAACCTGATATACCTGTCTAAAGCTTTATGTCCTATAGTTTCCAGTGCATACACTGACTGCCTCTTCCTGTGACAGCTTTGTAAAGTAATTTTCAAAATAAAAAGAAGAGAAAAGAAATATTCAATGTCTCTTCTAGCATGCTTGATGGAAACTTGGGTGTCCTTTCTAAAAGTATTGATTCAAAAGTGTCTTTCGGTGTGACATTTCTCTAATGATAATGCCACTTCTGCTCAGACAGTGCTTTTTGTCAAAGGACAAGTTATCTAAAAATTACAATGGCAGCAACTGGTCCAGTTTGACCATCTGCTCCCTGGGCCATGACCCTCTCCATGCCAGCCCTCACCAGGCCACGGGTGTGCAGAGCATGAAGTAGCTATGAAACTGGGTCATGATAACTTCTGGACAGGAAACAGTGAAACGGACCCTGAATTAGTCCCTTTTTCTTTAGGTCAAAATCGGGGTGCAGGTGAATGATGAAGTCAACCTGGCACAGATCTAACAATTAGAAGTAAAGGCGGCAGCCAATGGGCCAGGCCTCAGCCCTGTGCCACCATCAGTGGACACTGGGTGGTACCTAAGCTGGACCCCACACCACATTTCCAGCTCTTCTACACACACACACACACACACACACACACACACACACACACACACACACCATGGAAAGGCTGATAGTCTTGCTTCATTAGCCTCCTAGTAAAGCTACCTTTGACTGCAATACATTACATGTTATAGGGAAGTCAGAATATGGTAAGTAATGCACAGAGGCTACCTAATGATGAAGGTTTCCCAGCCAAGGAAATGACTTATTAGAAAATCCAGGTGGGAGCTGGGTGTGGTGGTGCATTCTTAGCTGAGCATGGTGGCACACATTTGAAATCCCAGTACTTGGGAGGATGAGACCGGAGGATCCGGCTTCGCGGCCAGCCTCAGCTACTTAGTGAGGCCCTCCGAAACTTAGTGAGACCCTGTTTCAAAATAAAGAATAAAAAATAGGGCTGGGGGTGTAGCTTGGAGGTAGAATGACCCTGGGTTCAATCTCTAGTACAAAAAGAGAGAGAGAGAGAGAGAGAGAGAGAGAGAGAGAGAGAGAGAGAGAGAGAGAGAGAAAGAAAATCCAGGGGAGCAGGAATATCAGCACTACCTTTAACCTACAGAACTGGGATTCTTCCAAAGCGTCCTGTTAGCCAATTTTCTACTAGGTTATCAAAACAGAGAAAAAAAAATAGAGAAATAAAGGACAAACATATTATCTTCCCACTAATGTCGTAAATCAGAATGGGTTTTGTCTCCAGATAGACCACATCTAGCTCTATAGCATACTATTTTATACAACTGCAGTAATACATACACTGTTGAGTAGAGATTAAATGAAATATTATATATGCAGATGATAGTGCAGTTATTGGCCTATACATGTTTAATATTAAATATCTACCATTTTTCCTTGACTAATTGAGACCAGTATTCCCCATCAGTGGAATAAGTTTTACTGCTATAAATGTGGCAAAGCAGGATGCCCTGTAGAGCACTGGAAATTTAAATACGCACCAAGCACAGCCAATGTCAACCTCAGCTCTCTATGTTTGATACTGTATTTTCAAGCTTAGCATGTCAGATCCTCAGCGGACTGAATCCTTGCAGAAAGTCTCTGCCCACTTGACTAATTCTGAATTTACTTATCAGGAGGATGCTTGGTACTGATGACTTACCTATGTGACCCCTGCTGCCTTGCTCAATCCACGGAATTGGATTTCCTTGAGCGTTGCTGCTGGCCTGTCTGAAACCTAGAATTACCTGAGTCCTGTGGCACTGAGGGGCTGGCTGCAAAGCGAAGGCATTGGATTTCACCCACATGCCTGCTTCTCCTTGCTGCTACCTCATGCGTCCAAGTTCTCAGCAAGAAGGAGAGTCTGATGCGGTCCCAAGCCATTTCCCCAAAAGGCACACAAAAGCATTCTGAAAAACAGCACAAATGGAAAAATATGTATCAGCTCCTGGAATGGCTAGTCTGTAAAAATCATACTTGCTGAATAAAAATTTTAAAGGCCAAAAGAATGTGAAGGACTTTACTCGCCTTTTCTCTCTTACCCTTCATTAGAATTCTGAAACAGCTCCAACAGTCATTTTATTATGATTATTTTATAGATCAGTATTTGGCAAACTACAGCCCATGGGTTTGGATTACCCACTGCTTTTTTTTTATGTTACATGAACTAAGATTGATTTTTGCATCTTAAAGTTGTTGGGACTAAATCAAAGGAAGAATAATATTTATTGACATGGAAGTTACATGAAAGTGAAATCACAGCATCTACAAATGAACTTTTGTAAGGACACAGCCATGTTTATTTGTTTATATATTACCTAAGGCTGATTTTGTGCCACAAGAGAATTGAGTAGTTTGGGATATAGACCCTATGGCCTGCAAACCTAAAATATTTATTATCTGATCGTGTATGGAAAATGTTCGCTGATTCTGTTTACAGGTGATTATACTAAAGCTCAGATAATTCTTAACCTGCCCAAGGGTACCCCAAGATAAACGGTGAACAGATAAAATCCAAGTCTGACTGATCCAGGGGATCATGTTTGTAATAGCTCTGCAGTGTTGCTATAGTTTTGATTGGTGTGGCAAAGAAGTCAGTGAATATCCAACAGGGCCACTAAATCACATTTTAGTGACTCTCTGGTCTTAGTTTCTATTGTGACCATTGCAAAAAGGTTAGGCAAAGGGTGACTCCTGCCATTTCTGTAGAATGGCATGCTGCAGAATTTAAAAAGAGCATTTTGTGTAGCTGACATCTGCAGGGCTCAAGGAAGTTCTGGTCCTGTTTCAAGTGGACTGGCTGCCAACCCCCATATTATAAACTCTTCTAACCTAACTTCAAAGCACAGCCCATATGCTCGGCTTTTGGATTTGGATGAAAGGTATGGGGACCATGTCCAAGAAATAATTACAAATGATTATTCAAAATTATACATTCAGTTAATTGCTAGTAAAGAAAAAATAATCCATTCTTGGTTTCAGAAGCCAGAAATAGTGGCAACAAGATTCAGTCCATTAAATTAATGAAAAAAAAATACAGGGTCAGAATCATTATCTAAAAGCAACATTTAATACCCGAGATTATTTTTTTCCCTTTGGTACTGAGGATTGAATCCAGGGGTATTTTACCTCTGAGATACACCACCAACATTTTTTTTTTTTTAATTTTGAAACAGGGTCTTACTGAGTTGATGAGGCTGGCCTCAAACCTGCGATCCTTCTATATCAGACTCCTAAATACTTGGATTACAAGCATTGGCCACCATGCCTTGCTCTAAGACCCACTTTTAAATGCATATTAAGTTTCACTTTGACAACATTTAAGTTTTAGACATAAGTTTAAAACAACTATACAGTTGTTTTTGTTCTTTTTTGCTATTATGTTATAGTGCTAATAACTGAGGATACTATTTTATTGTATGTTAGGGTACACAACCAGGAATAGAGTATATGAGGGCACACAACCAGGAATATAAAGGATTAAGGGACATCTCTTTTTAGCTTTTTGAAGAGATGCAAAGACATAGATGCCTAGTGACAAACTGATCATTAATATTATGATTACACATTAATTTATGAATTAGCCAATACATAGCTTAGTACTTCACTTAGCTTTTCCATCACTGTGATCAGAATACCTGACAAGCACAGCGTAGAGAAGGAAAGGTTTGCTTGGCTCATGGTTTTAAGGATTGAGTCTATGGTCAGCAAGTTCTGAGACAGAAATTGCAGCAGGAGGCCTGGTGAAGAAAAGCCACTCTCAGTCAGGATACCTAGAAGCAGAAAGAGTAAGAAGGGGAACCAGGGACATATAGAATCCCCAAGACCACGTCTCCAGTGATTCACCACCTCCAGTCATGCCCCATCTCTGAAACTTCCTGCATTGGAGACCGTGCTTTCAACACCTGAGCTTTTGGGGGTACATTCTAAACCCAAATCATACCACTCAGCATAGCATATGATCCACGTTGTCAATGGCATCGGGATCTTTAGACTGAAACACTTGATTTGCATTTGTTTCATGGTTTTCCATTTTTGAAAGCTTCATCTTCCAATTATTACTATGCTGGATCCTAGGGTATCTTTTTGTGGCTGGCAGTAGAGACAAATGACACAACTCAGAAGAGCACTGCTTTTGTTAGACTAGTATTTACCTCTAGTGAAGTAAAAGATAATAAGGCTTTTCTTAGTTTTAGGTAAGAAGTAAGATATTTATCAGAAAATCATACGGAGTAAGTTTCTTGCTTAAAATTAAAATAAAACAATTATTTCTAAATTATTTATTTATTTAATTTCTTTGCATTTTAGTATCTTTGACTTATTTTCTGGACCAAAAAAAAAAAACAAAAAAAACAAAAAACAAAACAAAAAGCAACAACAAAACAAAAAACTTGTAAGTCTTAAGGCAAGGAAAGAGTTATATATAATATTAGAAACACTGGGGAGAAGCTCATTTTGAACATAGTCATCAGCAGTTTTATCTCCCTTCCACATACAATTGGAACACCTGATTATAATAAATATTTTAGTAAATATTAAAGACAACTTTATCTTGTCTTTAATATTTATTAGACATTAATTATATGCAAAGCATGGTGATAGGAACCATATCTTTATATTCTAAATGCCTCAAATCAATTTTGGTGAAACAGTGTGTCAGTTTTCCATCGCTATAACAAAATACCTGAGAAAAATAACTTACAAGAAGGAAAAAATTATTTTGGTTCATGGTTTCAGAGGTTCCAATGCATGGACACTTGACTACATTGTTTCTGAATCTGAAGTGAGGCAGAATACCATGGCAGAGAACTTAGAGTGGAGCAAACCTACTCAACTCATGACAATCAGAAGAGAGAGAGGAGAGATAGAGATAGGTAGATGATAGATAGATGATAGATAGATAGATAGATAGATAGATAGATAGATAGATAGATAGATAGATGCTAGGGATGAGATATACCCTTGACAGGCATGTCCCTGATGACCTGCTTCCTCCAACTGGGTACCACATCCTAAAGTTTCTACCACCTCCCAATAATCTGTTAAATTGTGACTTCACTGATAGTTTAGTCTCTTGATGATATTAGAGACCTCATAATCTAATCACCTTCTAGAGGTGGCTCCCTACTGGACATTGCCTTGGGAACAAAGCCTTCAATATATAAGCTTTTGGGGACATTTCTAATCTAAACTGTAATAGGTAAATACCCTAATTTATGATGATAAATCATATCTGAATAGACGTTGTAGTTAAGACACTAATGAGTATTTAATGTCAATCTGATGAAAGATGAATATGTTCTAAAACTGTTTGTTTTTGCATGGGTTTTATATTTTCTCAGTTCAAATTCTGGTTCTGTCATAATTAGCTCCTTCTTCTATGAGACCATTAAGTTGTAAGCTTCAGTTCCTCATTGGATAAATGAGAATATTAGTAGAGGAAAGCCAATAAAATTTCTATGAGTATTGATTAAAATAATAAATAATCAATTTAAAATACATCATACCTTGTAAGAATCAGTAATACTATCTATTGATGCCATTGTACTTAGATCAAGATAGCTCTCCCTATTATGGATCTCTTTTTCTGTGGGACAGACTTTTGAGTGGATAATTAATACTAGTAAAATTCAAATTTATTAATTGATCTCAATAAACTAGTACTTATCCACTTAGGGTACTTCATAAAAAGAGAACTCTCTCAAGACTATGAATCCCTGATACTTTTTCTCCATATTTGACAAAACATACCTTCACCAATCCATATTATCTTTCAATATTTATTTTAATTTTAACATAGTATTAAATAGTATTCAAGTATATCTTATACTTCATTATTTAAAATTAATCTGACCAGAGTACATAAACCAATAGTATGTCTGAAAAACACAGTTCTAGCATGTTAATTCTTAGTTTAGTGTCAACACAATTATCCATTATCTCATTATTGTAATTATATGACATTGAATCAAAAAGTGATTGGCAGACTAGCAATTGGCTAAAATGGTTAATAATAATATTATTTTAAAAATGAGGTTCTTGTGAGTTGTACCTTACTGACTTCTACTCAGATTTATTATTTTAAAATACTTAATTATTTTAATATTATTGTATCTTTTTGCTAGAAGTATCTAAAAAATTAAGAATTCTCATTTGAAGTCCATGACATGTGATGATATCTTTCTTCCTGTAAGGTAGTCAGATCAAAATGCTTGCAGCATGAAACCATACAGCAAAAGCAAATGAGCTCACTTGTTACTCAATATGGTAAACCCTTCAGAGAAAAATTATTCCACTCTTAGACATCAAATTCAATTTTATTTTAATAATTAACAGTGATATAAATTTCTAAAATAATTTTAAATATCACTTATTTAAAACAATATACACTAGAACAGTGGAAATTAACACTGGTCTCAAAGACAACCTAGTAGATAAGATCCCTCTCCATTTCTAATAGTCACATCATCATGTGTCTGAGTAAGTAAATCTAAAAATTAACTTTGCACAAACTGAAGAGGTAACATTTTAAATGAGAAAATATTTCTAAGCTTGATGATGAAGGAAGCATACTTTCCCTCCAAGGTAATCATAGTCAAATGTATGGCCTAGGAAATGTGTGTTTGTGTGCATATACACATGTATAAAAAGAGAAGAATATATGTCATATTTTTATTAATTTAAATTAACTATAGTTCACCAAACATGTGTGTGAAGGATTTATTTATTTATTTATTTATTTATTTATTTATTTATTTTGGTGGCTCTAGGGATCAAATGCAAAGACATTCTACCTCTGAGCTTCACCCCCAGCCCTATTTTATTTTTATTTTGAGACAGGGTCTCACTAAGTCACAGAGGGCCTTGTTAAGTTGCTGAGGCTAGCCTCAAACTTGCAATCCTCCTGTCTCAGCCTCCCAAGTACTAGGATTACTGACATATGACACCACATCTGGCTTTATGTGATTGTAAAGGATACAATTCATTATTAAAGAAACAAGCTTTAATATTGTGTCTTTGTAGAATATGCTCCAGTTAAATGTTATGATTTCAACATTCAATTCTAATAATACAAACTTTCCTGAAATTATTAAGGGTTAGGAATTTTCTTAGCATCACTCTGTGCCTCTCAAATTGTGAATCTGCAGGCTAGATATGAAAACATCTTCCAGGGACTTAATAGAAATACATGTGCTTGGACTCCTCTAAAGTCCTACTGACTCAGAAGGGTGACTCACCTATGAGTGATTATGGGGGTGAGATTCAGAAATTGGTGTTTTAATGAGCTCTCGAAGAAATTTAGATGCATGTAAAAGTTTGAGGGCCTCTGGTCTAAATCAATTCCTCACAAAAAGGATAAATTTGACATATGTGCCAAGAAATTCAGAAGAAGATAAATGAAATCATTAATTTGGTAGGAATTTTGCCACAAATGCACATTTCCATATTTGGGCGTATACTGTCTATTCATTTTACTTCTTTGACTAAATTAGAACAATTTATATTGTGCCATACATGTTCTACTTTAGTTCTCACAGATTAAAATTTGGCCTCATTTTGATATCAGAAAATGATCTTGGATTATTCCCTCGTGTGTGTGTGTGTGTGTGTGTGTGTGTGTGTGTGTGTGTGTGTGTATTGTAATCATAGTTCTTTGTTAGGTACAAGGTACAGGCTGGTAAAGGCATACATGCAAACATTTCTCATTTAACCCTTCCAGAATTCCCTCCCCACTCCCTCACCCTCCCACCTCCGGTTCACTTTAGTGATTGATTTTGATATATTTGGCATTAGGGTGTCCCCCCATCCCACATCACCATCAGTTAAGTCAACTTCTTTGCTTATCTTAGGTTTCTCCTTCATCTGGAGTCCTTCTTATGCCTCATCTTCTCCTAACATCCGCATATTAGGGAGAACATATGAATTTTTTTACTTTTGTGACTGACTAATCTCACTTAACATAATGTTTTCCAGTTCCATCCATTTCCCTGCAAATGACATGATTTTGTTCTTTATGGGTGAATAAAATTCCATTGTGTACATATCCCATATATTTGTAATCCATTCATCTGCCGATGGACCTCATGACTGGTTTCATAGTTTGGCAATTGTGAATTGTGCAGCTATAAACATAGATACACATGCATTGGTCCGATACTTTGGCTTCCATTCTTTTGGGTAGATACCAGAAGTGGTATTGCTGGGTGATATGGTAGGTTCATTCCCATTCATCTGAAGATCCTCCTTACAGTTTTCCAAAGTGGTTGTACTAATCCGCAATCACACCAACAGTGTATTAGGGTTCCCACTTCTCCGGACCCTTGCCAGCATTTGTTGTTGTTTGTGTTCCTGTTGATTGCCATTCTGATTGGAGTTAGGTGAAATCTCAAGGTAGTTTTGATTTGCAGCTTTCTGATTGCTAAGGATGTTGAACATTTCCTCATATATTTATTGGTCATTTGTATTTCTTCTTTTGTAAAGTGTCTATTTAGATCCTTTGCCCATTTTTTGATTGGGCTATTTGTTTTCTTAGCTGTGAGTTTCTTGAGTTCTATATATACTAGATATTAGTCCTCTATCAGAAGAGTAGCTGGCAAATACTTTCTCCCACTCTGTGGGCTCTCTGTTGAGGTTCTTGATAGTTTCCTTTGCTGCACAGAAGCTCTTCAGTTTAATGCAATCCCATGTATTGATCTTCCTTTGAGTTGCTTGTGATTTGGGGGTCTTGTTGAGAAAGTTTTTACCTGTGCCTATGTGTTGAAGCGTTGGCCCTATTCCCTCTTCAAGTAGGTGCTAGGTCTCTGGCCTGACTTCCAAGTCTTTGATCCATCTTGAATTGACTCTTGTGCAAGGTGAGAAAAGTGGGGTTTATTTCCATTTTCCTGCATATGGTTAACCAGTTTTGCCAACACCATTTGTTTGGCTCCTTTATCAAAAATCAGTTGGCTGTAAGTGCCTGGGTCTGTTTCTGAATCTTCTATTCTGCTCCATTGGTTTATGTGTCTGTTTTTGTGCCAATACCATGCTGTTTTTATTACTGTGGCTTTGTAGTAGAGTTTGAAGTCAGGTATTGTGATACCTCCTGCATGATTCTTGTTGCTAAGAACTACTTTGGCTATTCTGGGCTTTTTGTTGTTCCAAATGAATTTAAGGACTGATTTTTCTGTCTGTGAGGAATGCCCTTGGTATTTAATAGATATTGCATTGAATCTGTAGATCACTTTTGTGAGGATGGCCATTTTAATGATATTTATTCTGCTTATCCAAGAGTAAGGAAGATCTTTCCATCTTCTAAGGTCTTTATCGATTTCTTTTTTTCAACTTTTTATAGTTTTCCTTATAGAGGTCTTTTACATCCTTGGTTAGATTTATCCCTAAGTATTTTATTTTGGGGGATGCTATTGTGTGTGAGTGGAATTGTTTTCTGGATTTCTTTTTCAGTGGATTTATGGTTGGCATACAGGAAAACTTCTGTTTTTTTTTTTTTTTGTTGTTGTTGTTGTTGTTTTAAGATTGATTTTGTATCCAGACACTTTGCTGAATTTGTTGATCAGTTCTATAAGTTTTTTGATTGACTTAATTGGATCTTCTAAGTATATTATCATGTCATCCTCAAAAAGAGATAGTTTTAGTACTTCTTTCCCTATTTTTACCCCTTCGACTTCCTTCTCTTGCCTTATTGCTCTGGCTAGAGTCTCCAGTACTATATTGAACAGAAGAGGTGATAATGGACATTCTTGTCTTGTTCCTGTTTTTAGTGGGAACTCTTGCAGTTTTTCTCCATTTAATATGATGCTGGCTGTGGGCCTATTGTATATTGCCTTTATGATGTTGAGGTATGTTCCTTCTAGTCCTATTCTCTACAGTGCTTTCTAGCAAGAATGGGTGTTGGATCTTGCTTTTTCAGCATCAATTGAAATGATCATGTGATTTTTGTCTTTGGTTCTACTTATGTGGTGAATTATGTGGATTGTTTTTCATATGTTGAACCGGTCTTGCATCCCTGAGATGAACCTGACTTGGTCATGGTGTATAATTTTCTTGATATGGTTTTGAATGCGCATTGCTAGTATTTTGTTTCGCAGTTTTGCATATAAATTCATCAACAATATAGGCCTATAATTTTCTTTTCTTGAGCTGTCTTTATTTGGCTTTGGTATTAATGTGATGTTGGCTTCATAGAATGTGTTTGGGAGGGTTCAATTTCTTTCTTTTTCCCAGAATAGTTTGAGGAGTATTGGGATTAACTCTTTTATAAATGTTTTATAAAATTCACTTGGAAAACCATCTGGCCCTGGGCTTTTGTTTGATGGTAAACTATTGCTGTTTCTATCTCTTTGATTGCTATTAGTCAGTTTAACTTTTCTCTATTTCTTGACTCAATTTATGAAGGTTATATGTGTCTAGAAATTTCTCAATTTCTTCTTGATTTTTCATTTTTTTAGAGTATAGTTTTCCAAAGTAGTTTCTGACAATCCTCTATATTTCCACACTGTCAGTGGTAATATCCCCTTTTTCATCTCTTATTTTGGTAATTTGGGTTGATTCTCTCTTTCTTTTGGTGAGGTTGGCTAATGGTTTATCTATCTTGTTTATTATTCAAGAAACCAGCTTTTGGTTTTGTTGAGTTTCTGTATTTTTTTTTATTCTCTACTTCATTAATTTCTGCTCTGATTTTAATAATTTCCTATCTTCTACTGGCTTTGGGGTTAGACTGTTCTTGTTTTTCAAGGGCTTTGAGTTGTGTCATTAGATTATTTATTTGGTGATTTTCTGTTCTTCTCATGTGGACATTCAGTGCTATAAATTTTCCTCTTAGTACTGCCTTCATGGTGTTGCAGAGGTTTTGATATGTTGTGTCTCTGTTTTCATTATTTTCTAGGAGTTTTTTAATTTCTCCCCTTACTTCTTCTATGACCCATTCCTCATTCAGCAGTGTGGTAGTAAGTATCATGTGTTTACATGGTTATTCTGAGTCTTCTTAGAGTTGATTTCTAGTTTCATTCCATTGTGGTCTGAAAAGATGCAGGGAATTATTTTGCATTTTTTGAATTTGCCAGCACTCGCTTTGTGGCCCAAAATGTGGTCTATTTTGGAGAAGGTTCCATGGGCAGCTGAAAAAAAATGTGAATTAGGCTATAGTTGGGTGAAAGAGTCTATATGTGTCTAATAGGTCCATTTGGTTTATGGTATTCTTTAGGACTGATGCATCTTTACTGACCTTTTGTTTAGAAGATCGGTCTAGTGACGTGAGAGGAGTATTGAAGTCTCCCAGTATTATTGTATTGTGATCTATGTGTGACTTTATATCATGAGGAGTTTGTTTTATGAAAGTGACTGCCCCTATGTTTGGGGCATAAGTGTTGACAATTGTTATTTCCTCTTGCTGGATTGTTCCTTTTACTAGTAAAAATGACCTTCTTTGTCTCTTCTGATAAGTTTATCCTTGATGTCTAATTTATCTGATATCATAATTGCTACTCCTGCTTGTCTTTGAGTTCCATTGGCATGGATTACCTTACTCCAGCCCTTCAACTTTAGTTTGTTGGAATCTTTGCTTGTAAGGTGTATTTCTTGCAGGCAGCATATAGATGGATTTTGGGTTTTAATTCATTTTGATACCTTGTGTCTTTTTATTGGGGAGTTGAGGCCATTTATATTCAATGTAATTATTGAGAGAGGATTTTTAATTCCTAACATTTTGAGTTTTTACTTCTGTTTGAGGTAGTGTTTGTTCTTCTTTGCTTAGTTGTTTGCTTCCTTGGAAATTATTGTTTTTCTGGTTCTGATGTTTACTTGTTAATTCTTCTTTATAGAAGAAGATGTTCTGATGTTTACTTGTTAATTCTTCTTTAACAATTAATCTCTTTGAGTATTTTCTCCAGTACTGGTTTGGAAGACATGAATGCTCTCAGTTTTTGTTTGTCATGGAAGGTTTTTTATTTCCTCATCAATTTTGAGAGAGAGTTTTGCTGGGTAGGAGAATCTTGGCTGCAAGTTATTTTCTTTCAGAGTTTGGAATATGTTACTCCAGCACCTTCTGGCTTTCATGACTTGATTTGGGAGTTCTGGAGTGATTCTAATTGGTTTGCCTCTAAATGTCACTTGGCCTTTTATTTTTGTTGCTTTTAGAATTCTACATTAGTCAACTTGATTATTATGTGGCATAGTGAACCTCTTCTTTGGTCTTGTCTCAAGGGAGTTCTATATGTTTCCTGTTCCTGTGTGTCAACTTCTTTATGTTTGGAAAATTCTCTGATATTATTTCTTTGAGAAGATATTTTATTCTTTTAGTTTCAACTTCTAATTCCTCTTCTATGCCTATTATTCTTAGGTTAGCTCTTTTAAAAATGGCCCAGATCTCATAGATGTCCAATTCATACTGTCAAAATTTTTTTGTAGATTATGTACTATCGATTCATTTTTGGAATGGTCATCTTCTAAGAGTGATATTCTATTTTCCATGTGGTCTAATGTACTGTTTATAGTTTGTATTGATGCCTTCACTTCAATTATTGCATCTTTCACTTTCTTCAATGCTTCTTTTTGGTTCCTGTTCAGGGTGTCAGATTCTTTGTTTATTTGCTCCTTTATTTCTTTCCAGCTCTTCCTGCATTCTTTCCAGAAATATTGTGTCATTTCTACTATTAAAGATTGGAATTGTTCTTCTGGTAATCTCTGCCATTCAGTGTTGGTGAGTTCTGTTATTGTGGGGTTGTGGTGGCTCATTGTTTCTTTGCTATTTTTCCTTTCCATGGCTTCCATGTTATTCAATTTATATTTTTGCTGCTGTTGAAGATTTCTCTTAATTTATTGGTTTCTGATTTTTATTTTCTCTCTGTGAATAGTATCTTGTTCTGAGTTGCTATTACTCTATGGCTTCTTCTGTCAACGCTAATGGTGCCATTGGTGGGTTTCAGGCGTTGACTTCTAGGGTCTATTTTTTGCTTCTGTTATGGGGATTTGTCTGAGAGTTGTGAGTAGGAGAGTTTGTGGTCTCCTTGTTTTTAGGCCTTGATGTGGGATGTGTTGTGCTATTCCTTCTATCAGCAGAGGTGAGTTTATCCTTAGGGTTTGGCAGTCCCTTCTGGTGGTTCACCTCTCTGGTCCAATATCTGCAGTAGGGATTTAGACATGTCTGCTGGTATATACAAGGAAGGTTGTGTTCACTGGTGAAAGTTGGGTGAGAAGTCACAGTGATGGATACAAGAATAGGGTAAGGTAGAAGGTATAGTCCAGGGGAATACAGGTTTGAGTGTGTTGAGGTGATATATGGTAAAGATTAGAGATAATGAATATGTTGGAGGATTCAGGTAGTCAATATAGAGTATTTAGGTGTAGTGGTGTGAAATGGTCTTGATATGAGACAGGGAAAAAAGGAAAGAGAAAAAAGAAGAATATAGATAGGAAAGAGGAAGGAAGCTTGTAAAAAGGATGAGGAAGAGAGTCAACAAACTGAGCATAAAATAACAAAGCAAGCAATCATCCGAACAAACAAAAGAAAACAATACAAAACAAAACAAAAACAGAGTAAAAACAAAATAAAACAAAAACAAAAATACACAAAAAAATCCCCCAAAACAAAGCAAATCAAAAAGAAACAAAAACAATAACAATAACAATAACAAAAACAAAACCTTTGCAAGAATGTAAATACAGAGGCGTGTTGGCCTCTGCAGTCCTTTTGGATCTGCCAGGATATTTTCAGCTTTTAAATGTCTGCTCACTATATTAGATTTTCAAGCATGTTTCACGCAATCTTATTTGCTCTTTCCATCAGTGCAGGCAGGGAGTTCTGCTGGTGCCTCTCCCACTGCCAGTTTGTGTCTTTGAGCTCTCCACAAGACCTGTCCATGTGCCACTGTTGTCACTGTGTCTGAACCCAGTGTAAGCCAGAGGCTCCGTGCTTTCTACAGGCCCTGTCTGCGTCTCTCTCTCTGCCTTTGCTGGTAGCAGAAGTGCAGTCTAAATGCCAGGCATTTTCCAGGGGGCCTGTAAAGTCTCTATGCCCTGTGTACTCTGGGTCCCTCCCACACTTCTGCTCCTATCCAATTGCTAGAGCAGCGGATGACCGAGTCTGTCCTTTGCGCAGTGCCCCTCCTCCCTGAGAATTCAGAAAACTTAC
The DNA here is from genome assembly GCA_004027655.1 of Graphiurus murinus. Lineage (NCBI taxonomy): Eukaryota > Metazoa > Chordata > Mammalia > Rodentia > Gliridae > Graphiurus > Graphiurus murinus. The sequence goes on along the minus strand of PVLC010001773.1, from coordinate 53,160 downwards.
AGTTCCATGCTGCTTTTTCCCCTTCTGTCAAGAAGCTGCTTTTGTGGCAGTTTTAATTCAAGCTCTGATGAACAATTGAGTGCTATTCTGGCTCTGCAGGAGAGATAAGCTGGGGTGTCTCCGGTGCGGACTTAAGCTGGTCATCCCAGGCTTTCTAGTCACTGTTGAATGTGTGAGGATATGCTGCATGATTAGGGTGTGGAGTTCGGGAGTCACTTACTCCACATCTGGTCACTGGGTATGCAGGAAGTTGTTAGGTGTTTCAGTGTTAGTAGACACCGTGCTGGGCAGCCAGCTCAATGGCTTCCGTCACTTCGCGTGTGCACCGCTGCCTAGTGCACAGGCTCCCCTGCTCTCCCTGGTCCACTTTCTGCGTTCTTTTCAGCTGCACTTCTATTTTCATTACTTTGTTCCGTTTTTTGTTGCTTTTTTCTTCCATCAAGAAGCTGCTTTTATGGAAGATTTGATTCAAGCCTATAGCACCTGAGGAAAGGTGTTTCACTCAGATGCCATCTTGGGCTCCTCCCTGTTCACTCATATTTAAGGTAACTTTAGATCAACAATTTGGGGCTCAATCTTATAACATATTGGTAGCATGAATCACTTTATTGGCTTGGTATACATTGTCTAGTTATCAAGCCAATTTTCTATTTCTAGAAAGGAATAAAACATATTTTATTCTTCTTCATATTTTTACATTCCCATCTCTTTCCTATAGAGGATTAAATGTCTACTCAACATGTACATTTGATCACTTTTTACTATTCTACCTGGGTGGATTGAATATTAAGCAAATTAGCCAGAGACTAAGTCATTGCCTAGACCACTCTTCACAAGTGTGAAAGAGTGCTGGGTTTTATATAAATGTTAAATATTGTGGGCTGGAGAGGAGGGCAAGGCATAGGAAGACAGGAATGCAGGAGAAGGCACCCAACACCTTTCCAGGTCTAAACTTAGTACTGCCATTCAGTCATGTCTTGAAAGTGGTGGGGAATGGCTGCTAGTATAGCAGGTACTTCCTTATCAGAGAATCCCAGCAAGCAGGAGAAATAGTGTACGGAATGGTCCCTGTGGCCAGCCAAACTACACGCCAGCTGCTCTGAGATGAACCAAAAGCTTATATGTTCCTCTTGCCAATCTTTGAGGACACATCTTACACTGTTGATACTTCCAAATGTTGAAATTCTGTTTTGGACCATTGCTTGTGGTCTTCTGTTATATATCCAATATTCGAAGTTCTGTTTTTCTCTCATCATCTCAAATGGTAACAAAACAAAGCAAAACAAAACAAAACAAAAAAAAATGAAACTCTCCCCAGAACCCATTACAAGTGATTCTAGCTTTAGCTCTAGATCTTAAGTCTTTCTTTACAATCATGCTTTGCTGTTCCAAAGCCTAACTCTATTGTGGAATATATTACCTTACTCAGCAAATAAAATCAGGCTGGAAGAGACCTTTTAAAATGTTTCACGGCTGAGTTTGAGTTTCCATCACTAAAGGCTACCTGAAGAAAGAGCAATTCAATCGGCAACACATGAAGACTGTTATCAAAATTTCCCTTGGTTGTTGCCTTTAGCCTAAAGTACTGCTACGGTGGGTGTCATTTTCTTTTTTTTTACTGGTAGTGAGGATTGAACTCAGGGGCATTCTACCTGCAAGCCACATTCCCAGCCTTTTTTTTTTTTTTTAAACCAGACAAATTATAACAACTAAGTGCTGAGGGTCTTGCTGTGTTGCTGAGGCTGGGTTCCAACCTATAATCCTCCTGTCTCATCCTCCAAAGTATTGACATTACAGGCATGTTCCATCATACACAACAGTGGTTGTCATCTTGAGTAATTTTGTTATACACTTTTAACTTTATGATAAATGTAGAAACAGTATTTAAGAAGCTTAGCCAGGCTCTTGGATTTTAATCAGGTGTTTCCAAGCAAAGATTTCAGAAGAGGTCCCTTTGACTATTTAAAACATAATAAATTTTCAACAGACAAGACTCATTTATTTTGTGGGCTCTAGTGGGGAAAAACCTGCCACTTAATCTTCTTTCCTTTCTCATCTTTTTTATTTTTTACTTTTTCTCTTCTCTTTTGTCCTTTCCCTGGACACTGATACTCAGTGTAATTATCCATGCTAATTATCTACTTCAACACAGATTTCAACATTTATCTTATTTTTCTACCTTGAGCTCCAGATATATACAATTGATGGCTACCTACACCTGAGTGTCTTCTGAGATCTGAAATGAAATACAACTACAATGACTCCTCAACCTCCGCCCACACCTTCCACACAAACACACACCAAATCTGCTCTCTTGTTGTGTGTCTTATCTATGTTAAGGAGAATAAGCAGTTTTCTAGGCTAAGAGTCCCAGAACGCATCCTTTTTATTCAATGTAAATAATATACAATGCATTACCATTGTTGTTAACTCTATTTTCTCTGATCATTACACAATGTATCAAAACATCATTAAACAATCAAAACATCACATCTTATCCCATCTATATGCAGAATTGTTGTCAATAAAAAAGTAAAAATAATGATAAAAATAACATTTAATTATCCCTTTTTATTCCAGTTCTAAAATATTTCTCATTTCCCCTCTTAGTCATCTCACGATGCCATTGTACTACTGGTTCATCCATTACAGTTTTTGGTTTTTGTTGTTGTTGTTACTGCAATAGCTCCTTAGTTGGTCTCTCCAACTATCTGTTTCTTCCCAATCCATCTTTAGTATCACTTCCTGAGGTTTATTTTTACATACAAAAAATTTTAAAGGTCATTCCATACTTAAGAGCATTCAAGATTCCTCACTGCTTCCAAGATAAAGTTAAACTTCTGCTTGACGTATAAGATCCCTTATATTTTGGCTCCAAAACTTCTTTTCTAACATTTACTGATTTTCCTTTGCATCTTCATAAAGGCTAAGAGCAAATCACACAAATGTTATTATTTTAGAAAGATGCTTTCTATACATTTCTTTCTTTGAATATAGCTTCGTTCTGCCTAGAATATCTCCTCTACTTTCTCCTACTGGCATATGGCATCTATACTATGATGCCATTGAGCATCTAGTGATGATGGTGGCATGCAGCAACTTCAGGATGGTGCAATGTAGCAACTTCACCGTGGTGGCATATAGCATCTTTACCATGGTGGTATATGGCATCTTCACTGTGGTGATACATAGCATCTTCACCATGGTGCATGTAGCATCTTCACCATGGTGGTAACTAACATCTTTATTGTGTGGTAGCGCATAGCATCATAGCATCTTCACTGTATGTCATATAGCATCTGCACTCTGGTGGTATATTGCGTCTTCACTATGGTGACATTGTAGCATCTTCACTATGATGGTGTATAACATCTTTACTATGATGGTATACAGCATCTTCACTATGGTGGTACATAGCATCTTTACTGTGTGGTAGCGCATCACATATTCGCTATGGTGGTACATAGCATCTTACTGTGGTGGTGTATAGCATCTTCTCTGTAGCTACTCATGTAGCACATTTGTTTTTTATTTGGGACCCTGCTCACTAAACTGTGTTCCTAAAGGGCCTTTGAGCACACCATAGGTATCTAGAAAGTAATATATATTTACTTTCAGGGAATGAACAAATAAATGAATTCAAGGCAACATGCAAAGTACTTATTATTAAGGAGCCTAGTGATGTTAGGATAAAGATAATAAACCAGTGAGTAGTAAATTATTCAGGATATACACATTTGAGTATGGACAAAAAATCTGAAAAGATATCATTTTTCTTCTCACTAAGTTATAGTGTGAAAGAAAATTTGACTTTGTGTTTAAAGTAGGTCATGTTGCTGTTTTATATCTCTGTCAAAAGCCAGTTTGAAAATTTCATCAGAAATTTTGCACATCTCATACCAAGTCAGTCTCCTCTGTGTAAAATAAGGGACATCACTCATAAACAAAATGTCGATGGCGACCATGGATCACACCAATAAATATGTTCTTGGATCTTTGATGATACTAAGATGTGGGTGGCAATAGTTTTATAGTTACAGCCACAGAAAAAAGTTCATAAACTTTTAAAATACATAATTAGAACGCATAGTGTATCCTCTCTATTTGCTTCAAATTTGAAATGGCAGCGTGTGGTGGCTTATGTCTGTGATCTCAATACTTGAGGGGCTGAGACTTGAGAACGCAGCAGGGTGGGGAGGTGCAGGTTCAAGACCAGCCTTAGCTACCTAGGGATACGCTCAACAATATAGCAAGACCTATTTCAATAAAATAAAAAGGGCTGGGGGAGTAGCTTGGAGGTAGAATTCACCTGGGCTTACTCCCCAGTAAAACACACACACATACACACCAAAAATCATGAAATGAGGGAGAATTAAGAATGTGGGTGTGGCATAGCAGTGCATGCCTGCAATTCCAGTACTGAGAGGCTGAGATGGGAGGATCTTAGGCTGGAGACCAGCCTCAGCAAGTAAATGAGACCGTTTAAAAAAATAATAATAAAATAAATAAATAAATAAATAAAGGGCTGGGCCTGGAGTGTAGCTCAAAGATAGCATGTACCTGGGTTCAATCCCTAGTACAAAAAAAAAATGTGGTCAATGAATTGATAGTTAATAATGGGCACTCACTAAAATATGTCTGCTATTGTGTATGTTTGAAATTCTCTACAAAAAAAGTTGTAAAATCATATTTTCTTCATGACCAATGTCTACACAAATATGAACAATTAAAGTGACATCAAATACTTCTTGCTCTTTTTATACCCTGTGATTTGTTTTATCCTATTTGCTCCTACTGTATGTGTGTGTGTGTGTGTGTGTGTGTGTGTGTGTGTGTGTGTGTGTTTTAATCCTGCTAATGATGAACCAATAAGTTTATTTCAGTCTTTGGCAAACAATATGCTATACAATGGAATAATTCTTCATGTATTATTTTTCCCTGTCAAAGACACACTCTAAGAATTTTGTGTAATCTATATTAAAGATTAACCTTCTCCCAGGGTGCCGGACTTGTAAACACCTCCCTGATATTGCTCTAATTGTGACATACAGCACCCTTGTCATAAAGCTTGCCATAGAAGTGTCTTCTGAGATCACTCTAAGCCTCTAAGCAGACAAAAATTAAAGCAGGCCACGGATAAAGCTAACCCAGCCTGGGAAGGAAAAGATTTTATGTTATACAATTGCTTTCCTGACTCTATTTAAACAGAAAGATCACTTTGAAGAAAATGATGTAGTCCCAGGTGATTAAGTTGCATCCTTTATTTAAACTTGACCCTATCTAAGGAAAAAGAAAGTCTTCCAGAATGTACATTCTTCCTACATTCTATTGTGTCTGATCACCTGCAACTCTTTATTTTACTAGTGTTTCTAGTATTACATTTTGATTATTCTTTAGATTTGCAACCACAGAGGAACTTCCAGTTCCATAGATTCTGCAGGCATTCCAAATCACTCTTTAGCTTTTAGTTGCAGTCTATTTGTTATTGAATGTCATTCTGCATTTTCAAATATGTTTCCATTTACCAAGGTCATTTTATTTTCTATGGCACAAGCTAGGACAGCTGGGATGGTGCCATCTACAAACTATAAACACGTTTTATATTCTGCATAGTTGAATACTATGCAGTCCCACTGAGCCACGATTTTTTATTGTCACTTCCAACTTAGTTGGAGCCTTAAGCCTAGTTTAGCTGATCAAATAAATGTACTAAATAATGAAAAACCAAGTAACACTAAGCTCTTGATATACACAGATCATATAAATACCTAAATAGTGACAAACATAACAAACAGAATTCCAATGATTTAGTTCATCCACATAACTACACTTAAGAATCAAAAAACTTGATAAAAATAAATGTATAAATATATGCATCATGTTATCATTTTCCGCATTGTACTTATGTGTTTACATTATTCTCACTAATGTATTTTAAGGTACTTGAGGACCATATGCCATAATATTGAAGACAGTGCTTGATATATGTCATGCAATTTTTTAACGTGGTGTTGAGGATTGAACCTAGAGGGGGTTATACTTCTAAGCTACATCCTGGCCCTATTTTATTTTACTTTTTACTTTGAAGCAGTCTCACTAAATTGCTAAGGACCTCGCTAAATTTCTATTTCTTTTTCTTTTTTTTTTTTTTTTCAGTACTGGGAGTTGAACTCAGGGACATTTTACCTCCGAGCTATAGCCCCAGCCCTATTTTTTATTCTTTATTTTGAAACCGAGTCTCACTAAGTTGCAGAGTCTCTCACTACGTAGTTGAGGCTGGCCAGGAACCCGGATCCTCCAGTCTCAGCCTCCTGAATGCTGGGATTACAAGTGTGCGCCACCACACCCGGCTCTCGCTAAATTTCTGAGGCTGACCTTGAGCCTGAGATCCTCCTTTCTTAGCCTCCCAAGAATGGGATTATAGGTATATGTTATCACACCTAGCTATGCTATGTAATTTAATATCATGCCTATTGAATTATACCACCAGTTTATTACTCTGGCACATGGAGACATAGGACAAGATAATTTCTAGGCTTAGGAAAGAAAATAATTGGGTAAGCACTTGAAAATAATTGACCTATAAATGATTCTTGATGATTATAGATTGAGTAATATTATGGAATAAAGAAACCTTACATAAACTTGGATGAGTCAACATTGAGCCTAACATGGAAAATGTTTACAACTCATCTAAAACCTATAATGTAATAAATATAATAATCAAGGCATGTTTTCTATCTCTCTATCAATCTATCATCTATTTATTTATTGTACTGGGGATTGAACCCAAGGACATTCTACCTCTGAGCTATACCCCAGTGATATTTGTTTTATTACTATTATTATTGTTGTTGTTGTTATTTATTATTATTATTTTGTGTGTGTGTGTGTGTGTGTGTGTGTGTGTGTGGTGCTGGGGATTTAAGCCAAGGACATCCTACCTCCAAAGCTATACCCCCAGCCCTATTTTATTTTTTATTTAGAAGCGGTCTCACTAAGTTGCCGCAACTGGCTTTGAATATGCAATCCTCCTGTCTCAGTCTCCCAAGAGCTGGAATTACAGGTGTGCACCACTGTGCCCAGCAAACCAGGTTGCCACACTTGAAATAGGCTTTTTGCCACTAACTGAGGAGTTTTAATTCCTGTGGTAGATGATCTGTCTGAGTCCCAAGCATTCTGATTCCCTGACATGAGATAAAAGTACTTGAAAAATAACTTCTCAAGTTCCTTAAACACTAATAAACCTTACAATCTCTGAAACCAGTGTGTTTAGAATTCCACTGAGTGAAAGTGGGTTTGTCACCATGGCTGATGCAGTGCTTGTCACTCCATGCATGTCACAGGGTGGTTGCCACAGAAGGTCCCAAGTGGAGGTGGCGCTGGGCTCCACATCCGCGACCACCACGTTGGGCCTCCGAGTGGCTGTCTTCCAACCATCGCTCACCTCTGGTTCTAAATGCCTTGGATCACATACAAAAACAGTTTAAGCTAGATGACATTTAAAAACATGCTTTCCTCTCAAATACTGAAAGTTTTAATTTCCCAGCATCTGGAAATCAACCTTTTTGGAATTCACTGGAAAGAACTACTAAGAATTTAAAGATTATTACTACATTTATCTAAGTAAAAAACAACAAAGTAATGCCAGTGGGGATGATGATCCCATTCTGCTAATAATTACATTGTGCCCTTCTTTCAAGGGGACTCAAATTACAAGGTAGATGTCTTTAATATTTGCATACTCCTATGAAATAAAATAGTATCTGTTTTATTTAATAGGAAGGAAGCCAGGCACAAAGAAGTCTGGTGTCAAAAAAGTGATTTGTCAGAAGACAGAAGCAACATTCAGCTTTCCCCTGCTTGGAGCTCTTCTATTTTTATCTAATTTTATTTTAAAACAGCCTTTCCCCTTATCATGATTAGAATATAAAACATATCTCAGATTTTTCCTCTGGAAATCAAATATGGTCAGCACTTATTCAGTCCTTTCCCTGGGTCAAGCACTGCGAAGGCTCTTAGTAGAACCAGTACTAATTTTGTCTCACATGAAATACATTTTTAAAAAATGCTTTGTAAGACTCAATACTTATTTTCCTACTTAGATTAGTGAAATATATAATAGGATTTTCTTGTCTTTAAAAGAGCAACATTATATTCTGCCTAGGGGAGAAGAAATAAGAAGTCAAACCAAATACTTGAGAGTTCCCATTTATGGAAACATCTAGTTTAGAGCTTTCATGGGAGACGCTTAATAAATAGAATGCTTATTTTAATAAATATCTAACTTATCTTTGGCAGGTAACTAAAATTAGATATGAGTAGATTGTAAAACAACCAACCAAACCAACCAACCAAAAAATATACAAAAACAAAAGATCTTTCTTTTAAAATGTAGGCTACTGAGTCTAATTGAATCTGCCCTATGATTAAGACATAGAAAAAAAGAAATTTAAGAGGCAAAATATGCTAATATCAAGATGTACATTCTATGCTGTTTTCTAAAATAAGTCTCTGATAAGAGGCTCTTAGTTTTTTTTTTTTTACATTTATTTAATTGCATTTGCCTTTTTCTAATGAAAGTGGAATAGAAGAGGTCATCCTGTCAGTCATATTTTGGGAATTGTGTATATGTTGTCGATATGACTTGTAATTCCTGGGCTATTCTGGCTTGGTATAAATAAGGGAAGAGTCAGTTCCTGTCTTTGATATTCTGTTGGAATTTCTGCATCCCTTTAATTTCTGCCCGAGGAGTCCCTGGGAGACCTACCTCCTGTCTGCCTCATGGGGTCTACTCTTTCCTGCTCTGCATGCACCAGAGCGGCAAATGTTCCTAATCGTTGCCAGCAAAAAGCCTGCAATTGTGGTCATAGCCTTTCACCATTGCATAGGCTGCTGTTGCAAGAGGAGGTGAGTGTTCTGAAGTCCACAGTGAAGACGCTCGCTGCTGTCATTCCAAACCACCGACCTCACCATCCATGGACATGTTAGAGGTTCCATTCTTCTGCCCCATTCGCACATTGCAACCTACGTTAGCTGATGACCTAAAAGGCTAACACAACATGACCCTTTCCTCCCCTCTGTGCCAGTTGCCTTTGAACTTGATTTGTATGGTTCTATTTCCTTTTCCTTTGGAGTACATTCTTAAAGATGCCCAGATTCTAAGGTTAATGTGGGCAAAATTTAGACTAGGTACCCTGTCACAGGTATCTAGGCTTTTCAATAAAATAACTATTTGGATAATGATTAATGGTATACTTAACACACAGATGTTAATAAACTGTATCTATTCCTAACCACCACCAAGGAAATTACTGGATTTATACATCAATTAGGTCTTAGGTATATCCTGTGTGCACCCTGTGCTAGGCACTGGGAGTAGTACAAGTACTAAATTGCTGTGGCTGGCATTGAAACTGTGATCCTCTTGCCTCAGCCTCCCAAGTACAGGGATTACAGGTGTGCACCACCACATTCTGGGTAATCTCTTAACAATGGGAATACATTCTGAGAAATGCATTGTTAGGTGATTTCCTCATTGTGTGAACATTATAGAGTGAACTAAAACAAACCTAGATGATGTAGCCTACTACACACCTAGGCTAGATGATTTAGCCCATTGCTATTGGACCACATATCTGTACAATATGATACTGTATTGGGTACTATGTGCTCTTGTAACACAATGTTAAGTATTTATGTACTTAAAAAAACCTAAGCATGGAAAAAGGTACAGTAAAACTACCAGACAATAGGAATTTTCAGCTCCATTATAATCTTTTGGGATCACTGTTACACATACAGTCTGTTGTTGACTAGAACATTGTTATGTGGCACATGACTGTTTATAAAATCATTGAGAAGAGCATGGACACTTAATATATGAGTAAGTTATTACATAAAATAATTTCTGATCAAAATAAATATTTTAGAAAAGATTTAAAAATTCATGGAGAAATATTTTAAAATGTGTAATAATTTAAATTACTGATTATAATTACTAAATTAATTAGTAGACTTGAATAGAGAAATCGAGGTGGTGAAAATTTTAAAAAGACTTACAATATATTGATGTTTGTACAAAATTATTTAAAATTCATTTATTGATTCAAAATCAAAAGTTAACTTGGAAAATATTTCTTTGTAACATTCTACATATACAAAAAGTTAACAAGTTGACTCTTTGGTTTATACTTTCATCTTTCGTAAGTATCGTAGAAAGTAAGTATCGTAGAACCAAACTGAACATTATGGCAATTTTTAAACAACATCACACAAAAATCACAAATGTCGTTAACATAGAACAATGATTCTACTTAATATCCCTTAGCCAGAGGCAGATTAAAAGCAACAGAAAATCATCAAACATAAATATCTGTGGAATAATAGTTAAATAAGGATAGATCTTGAATAATGTTAAAGTTAAATGTATTCACAATTCAATTTTTTTTCATTGTTTTTCTAGGTCACATTAGACGTCATCTTGGCTAAACAAGCTACTTGCTTCCACAAGCATAGACTGACACCATGTACCTATACCTATACCTCAACACGCCATGTCACTGTGGCTAATCCCAAACATTACAATAGAGGGACATAAATGGGTTCGGGACACAGGGTCATCACACTGTTCTGAATCCATCTACCAAGAATTACTTTGAATCTGCTTATAAACTAATGTACCATGTACAGAGCAAGAATTGCATTACCAAACTTTGCTATCCATGTACAATCTAAATGACATTATCTTTCTACCAAGAGGGATATGGGGAGAAATGGAGAGAAAATAAATTGGTTGAAATTATTACATCCACAATCTTGGGCAGTATCTGTTGAAAACTGAAACACAGATGCATTTTGTTGAAGTATTTGGTGTTTGCTCCGTCTTAACCCTGGGGAATTTATCCAAGCAGAAACTCTGGAAGATTATTATGAACAGATTCTTGCATATAGGTATTTCTGGGGGAAAATATAGAAGAAAATTAATCAAAGAAAAGAGGCAGAGGAGAATAAATCTCTTATGCAAATGCCTAAATTACCTACCAAAGGGGCATGAAATAAAAGGATCATATATTCCACAAATCCACTAAAACTCAGTAACTATTTAAAAGGATGTGTCTATAGGGTATTTGTGTTGCTAGAAATTAGGTGAGTCGCTGTACAAAATAGCAACAGACTGTTGATTGTAATAAAACGTAATTAAAGTTTTAGTCTTTATATAATTTCAGTTTTAAAGGTACACTGTGCTAAACCTCAGGGCTTTCTGTTTCAATGCTGCCTTATGCCAATTGGCTCCTTATCATCTTAGCTCTAATAAATTCCCAATCCAATACCAATAAAGACTGGGTAATACTGAAGGCAAGCTAGCTTGGGTAACTATGAATTCTGGAGTTTGGAACATGGGTAAAGAACTATGATTCAAAATTCTGAAGTGAATTCTGCTAAAAGCAAAATGATTAGTCTCTGCCCCAAACTGAGCTCCAAATCTAATGCTTTTGAATAATCTGATAATAATCCATGGAGATCATAAAACCTGTAGATAGCTCTAAAAATTAACTCACTAATAAATAATATTTCTTACTACAATCGAATCCCTTGACTGATTGCAATGAAATATGTATTCCCATGGTTATTTTTAATCAAATTTTCTGCAAATATAACTGGTTACCTTTCCTGTGATAAATAGCAGTTCTCTTTCAATGTTTAAATTTTATGCTATTAATTTATTAGGGAGTGTGAAATTTTTCAAATTGATTATACTCATTTTTCCAATACAATACATTCTCATGTTGCAGTACCTAGGAATTTCCTTTTGTTCACAAAATGTTATTTCTGTACAGTTACTGGCATATTTCTACAATATGTAGAGAGAGAGAACCAATTTCAAAGCAGGTTCTTCAAGCACAGTGGAGAAGAAGCCAGCAAGGTATGGTGTGGTATAGTATTAAAAATACAAAGCTGGGTGTAGTAATGCACACCTGTAATCTCAGTACTTTGGAGGCTGAGATAGGAGGATCACAGGTGCTCAGCCAGTCTCAAAAACTTAGCAAGACCCTCCCCAACTTAGTGAGACCCTGTTTCAAATTTAAAAGTAAATAAATAAAATAGGACTGGGGGTGTAACTCAGAGGTAGAATGTCCCTGAGTTCAATCCGCAGTACCTCACACATAAAAACAAAAACAAAAACAAAAAGAGTAAGACTTTGTGCTCAAACCCCAGCTCTGTCCATTCAGTGCTGTATGACTCTTGAAAAGTTAGGTAACTTCTCTAGGACTGTTTTGTCTTCTGTAAAAAGAGTTACTTCCTAGGGTTATTAGAAATATTTAATGAGAGAATGTGTTTAACATTGAGCTCCATTCTGACCGCTCTTCCTGACTGAATGTTCTCTTCTCTAGCCCAAGCTCAACAGTTCCAACTCTCTTCTGGCCCCTATTCCTCCCTCTCATTGTCACAGGTCTATTAGAGGAGGTCAAAGAGGCTGCTAGCAATTAAAAATGGCCCTGCTAGATTCTATTCAGGATTTAAATCTCATTTTAATCCCCTAACCTCACCTACTATGATTACTGTAAGCCCTGGGTGTCCTTGTTGTCCACTGAAATTCAGCTTCTTTCCTGGTTGATTGCTGTTGAGTCAGGAAATAAACACTTTCTTTAATCTTCCCAGATTGGGCAAGACAGGCATAGAACTAACCGGGAGGTAAGGTAATGTCACAGAATGTTACAGGCAATTTAGAGCCATTACTTATTAGTTATGTGACTTGGAACATTATCTCTTCGAGTCTCAATGTCACAATTATTATCTCAATCAGCTATAAATAACTGGGATAATGTTGCCCATAAAGCATTGTTGTGGCAACTTGAATTTCTAGCTTACGACCTAGTCTATGGTTAAGTGCTCAATAACGCTGCATTTCTTTTTTCCTTCCTGTTAAACTTTCTTCTGTCATGTTTCTTTTTACAGCATTTAAATACCATGGAAAATTATTTTGATCATATAGATATTAATGCTTGACTGGTATGTTATAATTTTAAAACAAAAATATACTGCCCCACAGAACAACATAAAAGATCTTAAACAATATTGTTAGAATGTTATAAAAGTACTTGACACTTCTGAAAGGATCCCAAGCTTCTTGAATTCTGTATACTGTGAATAATGCAAAGAAAAGTTAGTCTTTGTAACCGATCTGAAGCTTTTATTTCATTACTCCAAGAAGGGCAAATGGGATCTTATGACATGGATATCATCATCAGATTAAGATATAGAGAGATTTAAAACCAGCCAGGCCATACGGTAACAGAAACAGAGCCTTGTTCATATTTTCAGCATGCACTATGCTGCCATACAATATTTGCAAGAAAAATATGTCAGCACTATTATATTATTCTAACAAAAATTTAGGTAGTTTACATTTCTAATTTTTTATATGAAAAAAAAAAGAGAAAAAATAGTTCAGTTTTCCAAATTCTTGCTGTCTTGCCATAAATTTGAAAAGTGACTATAAAAGATCGGCAGCTGATGGGGAAGTGGCACACAGCCTCCCTGGGTCCAGGCTGCAAAGAAGCAGGTCCTGGATGGTTTTTAAAAGATGAGAAAATAAGCTGGATGTGGTGGCGCACACCTGCAAGGCTAAGACAGGAGGACTGCAGGTCTGCGGACAGTCTCAGCCAATAGTGAGATGCTCATCAATCTAGTGAGACCCTGTCTCAAAATAAAAAGGAGGCTGTGGGTATAGCTTGGAGGTAGAATTCCCTGGGTTCAATCCCCAGTGCCACAAAAAAGAAAAAAAAAAAAAAGAAAGGAAGGAAGACAAGAAAATGAAGTCCTATGAATATAATTGTACACAGGAGGCTGATATTTTGCAAACACTTCAGGCAAAATAAAATATCTATATATATATATATGTGTGTGTGTGTGTATGTATATATATATACATATATATGTATATATATATATATATATATATATATATATATATATATCCTGTGGTATATACTTTAAATGATACTCCTCTTGCCCAAACAGTTGTACACGGCTCTACAACAAAACTAATAAAACATTAGTGAAATATAACAAGATATCCTATAGAATTTAAAGTTAATTGAAAGCAAAAACCGCCTTGTCCCATTTTATTATATTTTTGAAGATATGAGAACATCATAGACATAAAGCATCATTAGTAGTAGTATGGCCATTTTTTAAAAGGAGAAACTTTGGAATGAATGGTAAAAATTCATACACCATCTCTTGGTAAAGTTTCTAATTAAACACTTAAGGTTTTCAGTCTGAAGAAAGCAATTTACTTACATCCTTTTTTTCTTTACCATTTCCATTTAAAAACCAAGTTTTTACAGAGAAAGTCTGTCTATAGGGTAATTAAGAACAACTTTATACAGAATACCTCTACTGTACACAACCCCATAGATGAACACAGACATCACACCCGCGATTCTGCCACACAGAAATCTATTGGCTTGTTACAAAAACTGTCCGGTGTTCTTTGGATAAATGGTTATAGCCACATTCATTTTCTATTTTAATAGCTATTTGAAATTACAGTATTTCATTTGTTTTTGTGTATGAAGTTTCCAAACTTTTGCATAAACCCTCGAAACTTGTTTTCATTTGGTTGATATGAGTGATAAACACCGGCGTTGTAATTAAGCATTGGGCTGGACCTGCCGTAGCTGTTGCCCATTGTTGTGGGTTTCATTTCTGGGCGATTGGCGCTGGCATTTTGAATACTTCCTGTTGGCTGAATGGAGCTCTCGATCCTACAAAATGGCTCGAAACGACTGTAAACACGCCGGTCGGTTGAATGAGATCTTAGAATCTCATTGTGCTTTGGTCTTGGAGAAGAGGTGCCTCTTCTTTCGGGAGCAACGTGTGCATTGATCTCCTTTGGATCTCGGTATTGGATCTGTTCGGTGTTAAACCTTGGGGCAGAGGCATCTCCTGCCCTCTCCAAGAACTTTCTTTCCACTGGGCCTGGAGAAGGTATAACTTTATTACTTTCATCGGATGGAGAATTCGTCCCTTGGGATGAGCTAACTGTTACATCTTCCTTACTCTTATGGAGGCTGCTTTGAGAGTTATATGAGGAAGAACGCTTTCTTCTAGGAGACGAGTCAACTTTTGGCTCGGATTTCTTTGGTTTTTGGTTCTCCTCACCCTCAGAAACTAATGTGTCAGAGCTACTACACATTCTATAAAATGCAGGTGCTTTATTTTTGGATAGATTTTCTTTCTTTTCTGGGGTAAGGCTAAGCAATGACCTTAACTTCTGAGATCCCTTTTTCAAGAAGCTTGGGGAACCCTTCACTTCCTTCTTTGAAGTGAGTTCTTTGTTCGGTTCTTCTTTATTTACATCAAGTAAAGCAGCAATGGAAATTGACTTGGTTGTTGTGCCACATGGAAGGTCTCTCTTGGTAACATCTCCTTCCTCCTCTTCCTCCTCCTCCTCCATGCTATGAGCCACATTGTGCATACTTTTAGAACCTTTCAGTAAGTCTTCTTTGGGTTTTTCTGGCTGTTTTACTCGATTCCTGGTCAGTGTACTATACACATAATGCTTGCTATTTCCATGATCTAAGGTGGGTTTTGAGTGGTCAAAGAATGGGAAACTTCTCCTTTTAAGCAGATTCTCATTTTGTTGATTCTTTAGATTTTCGGTGGGCTTATTTACACACAAGGTTGTATATATGTAGCTGTTTGACTCTGCATGGCCATTTGTGGTTTGGTTTAAGGCTGGTGGTTGGTTTTCAGGAACCTGTAAGGTGTGCATTTTTGGTTCCTCTGATTGTGTGGGGATCTTGGGGACTGATTCGAGCAAGGGTTTTTCTGTCATTTGCTGTACTGATGTGGGAGTATCTGGGACCTCTCTAGGTGTGTCACTTCCCTGGGAACCAATGATAGTTGAATTCGAGGAGCCAGTTGTACAACTGTTAACTTCTTGTTGCTCAGGTAAAGTTGGTTTAAACACAAAAGAGGAACGAAGCCGAGAGTGTGTGTAGAGGGCATTGGCTTTCAAATTCTCCGGAGTATCATAGCCCTCAAATCGATCTCCCAAAGCAGAGCCATTTGGATCAGGTGCAGCTTCCGAATGATCATTTAAGTAGGATTCAATTCTCCAGTTGCGCAGGAATGACTTTGTGGTATGCTCCAGGGTTGGCATCCGTTGTTGCAAAAAGCGAATATGGTTATCCGTCCCGTTAAAAGACCTCCGCACATTTGAATTCCTTTCGGCAAGATGTGTTGTTTTCTTCTGGGCAAGCCGATCGGCAAAACTCTGGGTAGGTGTGTTTTGGTGGCCTGTGTAGCCTCCCCGGGACGAGGATGCCACACTGAGACTATCTGTGGGCCTTTTCCAACCACCAGGTGGATTATTGGTTCGATTGAGAGCCCTGTTAAGCAGCAGGTAGGGTGCCGTTTCCGTCTGTTCCCCAGCATAGCTATGCCTTTTCCAATTTTCGTTTATCTGGCTGGGTTGAAAATGACGGATTGCATTTGGACCATTGAAGTTTGGAACAAAATGAGGTTTGTATCCATGATTTCTCATGCTGTACTTGTCATGTTCATTTAGAGTATACATCGCTCTGTTTTTGAAGTAACTAGAATCTAGTTTATGAATCTTCTCTTGTCTACCAAAAAGGTTTCTTTGGCTGGAAATCGAAGCTAAAGAAGAAAGTGATCGCTGGTAAGAGCCATTCTCCCAGAGTGCTTTGCCGTGCTTCACCCTGACGGACTCCTCCTGCGCAAATGAACTGGGGACGCAGGATCTGGCATACAGAGTTCTGAATTCTTCATCGAAGGACTCAACGAGTTGTCCTGTGATGATCTGCACCATGCTGAGATGTGCTTTTTCAAATGACCACATGTAGCTGAGAAAATATGAAGAATAAGAAATTTTAATTTTGCTAAGTTAAAAGATTGTGATATACAGTTCTACTAAAATCTGTTCTTTGATATTGATAGAAGAATACTTGTGTTGGTTTTGTTCTTGGCTATGATAATTTCAAATATTTTCTTTTTTTCTGAGAATTAAAATTTTAATGACAAGTAAAAGTAGCCTTTTAGACTATGCTATGTCATATACATCTATGCATATACATGTGAAAAAGATATTTTTTTCAATCTTAGAATTTAAAAATATTTGTTTGTTTATTTACTTTTTTATTAATTGGTGCATTGTAATCATACATCTTTTTTAGGTACAAGTTGATAAAGGCATATATGCACACATTTCTCATTTAACCCTTCTCCAATTCCCACCCCACTCCCTCACCCTCCCTCCTTCTCACATTCAGTTTAGTGATTGACCTTGATATATTTGTGAAAGTACATCATGTGCATTAGGGTGCCCCCCCATCCATCACCTTCAGTTAATTCAACTTCTTTGCTTATCTAGGGTTTCTTCTTTTTCATCTGGAGTCCCTCTTATGCCCCATCTTCTCCCTAGCACCCATATATTAGGGAGAACATATACTTTTTTACTCTTTGTGACTGACTAATCTCACTTAACATAATGTTTTCCACTTCCATCCATTTCCCTGCAAATAACATGATATTGTTCTTCTTTATGGCTGAGTAAAATTCCATTGTGTACATATCCTATAGTATTGTAATCCATTCATCTGTCAATGGACATCTTGGCTGTTTCCATAGTTTGGCAATTGTGAATTGTGCAGCCTCTTTAACAAATGGTGTTGGCAAAACTGGTTAACCATATGCAGGAAAATGGAAATAAACCCCACTTTCTCACTCTGCACAAGAGTCAACTCAAGGTGGATCAAAGACCTGGAAGTCAGGCTGGAGACCTTGCAGCTACTTGAAGAGGGCATAGGGCCAACACTACAAAACACAGGCACAGGTAAAAACTTTCTCAGCAAGACCCTCAAAACACAAGCAACTCAAAGGAAAATCAATACATGGGATTGCATTCAACTGAAGAGCTTATGTGCAGCAAAGGAAACTATCAAGTACCTCAACAGAGAGCCCACAGAGTGGGAGAAAATTTTTGCCAGCTACTCTTCTGATAGAGGACTAGTATCTAGGATATACAGAGAACTCAAGAAACTCACAGCAAAGAAAACAAATAACCCAATTAAAAAATGGGCAAAGGATATAGATAGATACCTCACAAAAGAATAAATACAAATGGCCAATTAATGTATGAGGAAATGTTCAATATCATTAGCAATCAGAGAGATGCAAATCAAAATTACCCTGAGATTTCATGTAACCCCAATTAGAACGACAATCTTCAAAAACTCAACCATAACAAATTCTGGCGAGGGTGTAGAGATCTGAGAACCCTAATACATTATTGGTGGGACTGCGGATTAGTGCAACCACTTAGGAAAACAGTATGGAGGATCCTCAGACAAATGGGAATGAACCTACCATATGATCCAGCAATACCACTTCTGGGTATCTACCCCCAAAATATTTTCAATTATTACATGCTAGCAACCCAAGTTCCTCATCCTTGTATTCATATTTAAAGTAAAAAAGCAACTCAAGTCCTGGTCTTAAATCTACTCATAATTCCTTACACACTACTTTCCAGAAACCTAAAGAAAAGCTTGCTGTGCATTTATCATCTGTGCCTACTAAGATTTTAGGGAGTAAACAATGATATTATATTTCACATATGCTATCCTAGCAGGGCACAGAGAAAGCAATATTGGAGGAGAAGCAGAAAGGCCTGGCTTCTGCAGAGTTACAGCCTCGTGAATGTGGACCTGATTTTCCTCATGTCAACATGAGGACATGGAAAACATAATAGCTACAATAGCTTACAGTTCTAACACATAACAATGCAAGACAGGTCTGTGCTAATGCATGGGTTTTAAGTCTCACAGACCTTCAGACTGTTATCTCTGTGGCTGACTCAGTACATCTAGTTGCAGAGAGCTGTAAACAGAGGCTTCATGAGCCTCAAGACTAATGGGTGGGCTTCACTGTACTCAGCACACACAGGATTGGAAACTATAGCCTCATAAACCATGCCATCCAAAATGCCAATCGGTAACCCAGAGGCATTCTACCTCTGAGCTACAATCCCAATCGTTTTTTTTTAAAAACAGGGTCTTGCTAAGTTGCTATGCTGGCCTCAAACCCTCAATCCTCCTATTTCAATCTCCCAAATACTGGAATTGTAGATGTGTATCCACCAGGCCTGGTCTCATTCTGGATCTTTTAATACCAAATACAATTTTTAGGAAATTAAAATTTATGCTGAATTTATAGTCTTTTATAGAACTATCCTACAGTTTAGAGGTAGCTATCTTAAATCTCATACCAAATTTTCAATCTAGTTTTGAAAATCCTAAATGATATAAAGAGCCACTGAGCTAGAAAAAAATGAATCGTTAATATGCTATGCATCAAATAATGGTATGACACAATGGAGGTTTATACAAAAGAAAAAAAACAAAACCACTCTCCACATTAAAAGATCTTACTATCTATAGAGAGGGATCAATAACAAGTACAAATATAAAGGTTTTTAAAGTGTGCAGAGTAATAATTAAAATGCATAAAATATCATAAATAGGAATGTAGGACTTGATAATCTTGTTATTCAAGTATGCTAAAATTTATTTGTCGTGTTATTGAATGTAATCTGTTATCTGTTATTTATTTATTTATTTATTTATTTATTTATTTATTTATTTATTTATTTATTTATTTATTTATTTGCGGTACTGGGGATTGAACTCAGAGGCATTCTACCTTCGAGTTATACCCCCAGCCCTATTTTTTTATTTTTTATTCTTTATTTTGAAACAGGGTCTCACTAAGTTGCAGAGGGCTTCACTAGGTAGCTGAGGCTGGCCTCGAACCCAGATCCTCCGGTCTCAGCCTCCCAAATGCTGGGATTACAACCGTGCGCCACCATGCCTGGCTTGCTATCTGTTATTGAATGTATGCTTTGGGAAGAATATTTGTTAGGTACTCTTCATATGAATGTGTGAACCACGAGAATAATTAAAGAGGAATGGTTCCAACCATATGATCCAGCTATACCTCTCCTGAGTATCTTTCCAAAGAGGTTGAAACCAGAGAACTACAGTAATATATGCATACCCATGTTCATAGCAGCACAATTTACAATAGCCAAATTATGGAATCAACCCAGGTGTCCATCAACAGATGAATGGATTACAAAACTATAGGAAATACACACAGTAGAATTCTACTCACCAATAAAGAATAAAATAATGTAATTTTTGCAAGAAAATGGAAGGACTTGGAGAACATTATGTTATATGAGACTGAATGAAATAATGTTATTTGCAAGAAAATGCAAGGACTTGGAGAACATTATGCTAAGTGAAATTAGCCAGTCATAGAAAGTGAAGGGATGTATGTTTTCTTTAATATGCACAAGTTAGGGAGGAGAAACCTCAGTGGAGCCAGGGAAGAGGTCTAAGGGAAGGCGAAGGGGAAAACTGAGGTTCATTATTGGAAATACTAACATTGACTGTGTGTACATATGTGAAAATCCCAATATCAGTCTCAGTCCTCTGAATGGGAAGGAGGGAGATGGGGAGGCAGTGGGGGGGGGGGACCAAGTGCTGTGTGCATGTCGTGTCAATGTCAACATGATTTACATTATGATGTGAGACGATAATGCACCAATAAAAGCACATTAAAAAAAAGAGAAATGGTACAAAAGTGAATAAAGAAATTTTCAATTCAACCCAAGATATGAATACAAAATATAAAAATCAAGTAATGTTATATTCAGCTAGCAAGGATGTGGAAATTCCCAGCGAAAGTGGGAGGTTCCCAGCGAAAGTGGGAGTATTTAACAGACTAAATACTCAGAAGTTCAGACATTGATGAGGTGGGAAGACAATTTGTGCAAGAGAAGAAACATATAGAAAAGGAAAAGAAGTAATCATGGTTATGGTCTAGTTAAAAACAGAAAGCCTCGGGAGGCTGAGACCGGAGGATCCGGGTTCTCGGCCAGCCTCAGCTACCTAGTGAGGCACTCCGCAACTTAGTGAGACTCGGTTTCAAAATAAAGAATAAAAAATAGGGCTGGGGGTGTAGCTCGGAGGTAGAATGCCCCTAAGTTCAATCCCCAGTACCGCAAAAAAAAAAAAAAAACAAAAACAGAAAGCCAATTATTTTAGCTGGAGTAAAGAACCAATACAAGGAATTTGTGAACTAATAGGGAAAATATTGAAAGTAAAGCAGAAAGTTTGCTTAGGATTTGTTTCCAAACTTGGATAAATTATAGTAGAAAGAGATGTTTGGGGACTTATTTTTTCTAGTAGCTGTTTATAGTATGGACTTTAAAGAAGGGAGGTAGAATTTACTATGAAGAGTAGTTAGAAAAAGAAGCCAGTAGCCCAATATGATGTAAAATTACAATGCATCTAATTTTTTTAAAAAAGAAAAAGAGCCCAAATTTTAGTAGAAATTGGGATAATGAGTAAAATGTCAAGTTCATAGCAAGAAGAAAGACTCAGAAAATCTTCATGTCCTAAAGGATGTCTATAGGTTGTGAATGAAAATTACTTCCAGGTATGAGTTCAGGAAACAGAAAAGGTATTAAGTTTCAGGAAACTGGTGAATGTACAACATCTGATAAAAGTTTCCTGCTTTGGTAAATAAGAATATTGTAATAAAGTTTTGAGAAACAGGAAGACTTTCAGTTGAATATATTCAATAAGTAAATCTCAGAATCTGGAGACACAAGACTTTTTTCAGGGTTTTGGGATGAATTCCTGTGTTCCTATTCCATCATTTTAGGCAATTTATGTCAACCAAATGCCAATAGCTATCAGATCTGTGTTGTCAGTGCTGACCTCCTCCTTATCTTGGAGCCAACATCCAATCTCGACTTGAAATTTTAATGGGCTTCTCAAACCTAATATGTTGTCAATCTTCACCCAACACTCCTCCCCCAATCCATTTCCTCCCTAGTTGTATGTATATAGTCAGTGGTCAGACCAGGTGTGGCACACACCTGTAATCCTAGTACTTGGGAGGCTGAGGCCAGAGGATCACAGGTTCAAGATTGGACTCAGTAATTTAGTGAGGCCCTCAGTAACTTAATAAAATAAATTTCAAAATAAAAATAAGAAGCACAATACCCCTGTGATTGAATCCCTAGTACCATATACATAAATAAATAAATAAATAAATAGATAAATAAATAAATAAAGTTAGTGACCCATCATCCATTCAGGTGATCAAGACAGAAAACAAAGAGTTGCTTCTGAATGTTCTCTTTCGGGGAGCCAACAGGAATATCAAGGTCCTGTTGACTCTGATTCCAAAACTTCTAACAAATCTCTCCTGTCCTCTTATCACCCTACTCTGAAGTATTCTCAGCAAATTTGACTCTTAGATTCTTCATTTGCTTATTTTCAGTGAACAGAGCAGCAGAAATGATCTTTGCAAAATATATATTGTGTCATCTCATACTCCTACACAGAACTGTCCATTTGATTTGAAATAAAATTCAAACTCCTTAACTGGCCTGAAAGAACACCTTTGCTGCCTGCTTTCTAGGTCTACCTCAGAGAGCTTGAGCCTTGTCTAAGGTCCCCCTACCAAATGGCATTCTCTCTGTCCACCGGATAGCTGCCTCAGGGTCTCTCCTGTTACCTTTTCCTTCCTCTGGTGGTCCTTGACTGACTTCCTTCTAGAGACTTGTGACTACTCTATTCAAAGTACCCATCTGCTCATGCTGTATCATATTTCCCAGTCTAATTCCTTCAATACCCCTTATTACTATCTGATATTTTATTGTGTTTTCCCTTTGTTAATCATCTATCTCCTCTGCTCACTAAAATAAGAATTCCCTCAGGATAATGACTTTGTATAGCTTATGTAGGGCTATATTCTCAGGGGCAACGAAGGATGCTTGTCACATTGTAGACACTTAAAAATATTGGTTGTATATAAACAATGGAAATTTTTAAAGGTTTAAATAAAATCTGGGATATAATGCATGCTGATTTCTTTTTCTTCCCTATATACTACTAGAAAGACAGCAAAGAAGAAAAGGTAATTAGCAAGTGAAAAAATTCAACATATTTTTAGAAGAGAAAATCAGGAGGAAATTTGTATAAGTTAAATACCAATGAGAATAAGCTGTTTGAGCCTAGGACAAAATTGATGGATTCAATATTTGAAACCAAGGGTACCAAAGATGATGAGTTACTACTATGGTCTAAATGTGTTCTTCAGAATTTGAGTATTGGAAACTTAATCCTCAAGGTCATATGTCAATGGTATTTGGGCACAGAACCTTTAGGAGGAAATCAGAAGGTCATGAAGGTGGGACTTCCTGATGCAACTATAGTTTGTAAGAAGAGGAAGAGAAACCTGAGCTATCCAGCTTCACACCATATGATGTCTGGCACTGCCTTTGGATTTCCTCCAAGACTGTACAAAATAAATTTATTTTCTTATTAAATTATCCAGTCTATGGTGCTCAGTTATAGCAACATAAAACATACTAAGCCACAAAAACAGGGAATCGGAAGAGAGGATTGACTGAAAATTCCTATGTAGAATGATTAGGCCTTACAAGTTCCCTTCTCTTACTGTCCTTTTTAGCATTCTTTTCTATCCTTTTTAGTTCACGTAAGGTTTGTTTTAGCATAAGACAATCTGGAGAGATCTTAACTCAGGGACTTTAAACAGCCCAAGAATGGGATGAAGCTGAAACAAAAATGATCGGACCCTCATTTCCCTTTCCAATTCTGCTTCTAGAGCACCTGTACTCAGGATCCTATCCCCTCTGAATTCTGTTCCCTTATACTAATCTGTCCGGGCAATATATTAGTCTCAGGAAATACTGAAGAGCCCCAGACAAAAGAGCTATTCATATTGATACATGGGAATCTTTCTGTAAAATTGCCAGGGCCCCAGTCAATTACTCTGTTGAAAACTCCACTGTTGACATGCATTTCTCACTCAACTTCTAATCAGCTTTATAGTTCTTAAGCCTTAAATATCAACACACAGAAAAAACTCTACCGACATATGGAGAAAGTTAGAAAGCCTAAAAGCTTTGATGCAAAATAGAGTTCAAAACAAGCTAGAAGAAGCTACTATAAAAGAAAGAAAGAAAGAAAAAAACCCTCACAATTAGAATATTAAAAACACTTGTAACCCCAGTACTTGGGAGGCTAAGACAGGAGGATCCGGGTTCGTGGCCAGCCTCAGCTACTTGGTGAGGCCCTCTGCAACTTAGTGAGACCCTGTTTCAAAATAAAGAATAAAAAATAGGACTAGGGGTGTATCTTGGAGGTAGAATGCCCCTGAGTTCAATCCCCAGTACCAGTACTAAAAAAAAAAAAAAAAAAAAAAAAAAAAAAGAATATTAAAAGCACACATATAAGTAAGATGATAGGTTAAGAAATTACAGGCCCTGCTTCCCCACAGATACACAAAGTTAACAATAATACATGGAGCAGAAGACCACTGTAAGCATTCTAGAGACCAAGAGAGAAGCTAAGTTACTCAGACTATCATAAAACCAAGATAAGATCCAAGCAAAAGGGTAGGAGGACTTGTCGAGTTGGGCATGCTTGTTTGTATTCCTCACCCTAGGTATATCACAGAGAAAATAGGAAAAAACACTCCCACCCCCATACCAAGTCCCCTCCTTTAGAATGGAAACAAAAGGGTAGACCACACCTACCATTGTTATTTGTCTAGGGGGCTGCCCAAGAAACTCATTGGGGACTGAGCACAGGCAGAGTTAGCACCTGAGTCTGGAAATTGCTGAAAACAGAGCTGAAGAGTATGTTAAAGCTACAGTGGCGCAGACCAACACCAAGGGAGCAAGGGAAGAGAAAAGATTCTGAGAAGTCCTAGCACTCCCCGGCTGGTGGGTGGAGGTCATCTCTTGAAAGAAGACACTGTGCAAAGGCTAGAAGGGCCTGTTTTCTAAAATGCCCAAATACGAGTAGAGTAGTGGGAGGCAGTTTGGGGAGGAGGTGGGGAAGTGAAAGTGGAGACCTGATGAACGAAACAGTTCAAATAATACTATGCTCATATATGAAGTTACCAATACCAATTTTAATATTATATATGGGGGGGGGGAGTGTTGTGTGCATGTAGCTTGCTTGCTTGCCTACCCCACCCCTATCTCTCCTCTCTCTTTTCTTTTTGTGGTACTGGGGATGGAACCCAAGGGCATTCTACCCATTCTACCTCTGAGCTATACCCCTGGCCCTACTTTTTTTTTCTTTTAGTTTGAAGCAGTTTCTCACTAAATTGCTTTGGGCTTTGCTACATTTTTGCAGCTGGCTGCAAACCTGTGATCGTCCTGTCTCATCTTCCCAAGCACTATGATTACAGTCATGAGCCTCCATACCTGGGTATGCATGTATAATCCTATCCATTGGAACATCATTATGTTGTATAATTATAATGCATCAATTAAAATATGAACAATATAAAAAAAAATTCCCCAATGCTAGAAAAATAGTATAAGCCATATGAAGACACAAGGAAACTCAGCCTAATCAAAGAAATAAAATTAAAATCCAGAAACTTGTCTTAAAGAAATGCAAATCTATCAGTTGCCTGACAAACAATCTAAAATAACTGTCATAACAATGCTCAATGAGTAAAAAATAACACAGACAACTAAGCACAATCAGGAAAATGATATACCAACAAAATGAGAATATCAACAAAGGGAAACTATACCAAAAAAACCAAATGGAAATTCTGGAACTAAAATCTACAACACTGAACTGAACAATTCGTTAGAAGTGAACAGGAGCAGAAATAGGTGGAGAAACTTGAAGATAGGTTGTTTGAAATGATTGAGTCAGAGGAACAACAGAAAAAAATAAAGTGAAGTAACATTCAAAAACTTCTGGGCTGATTAATAATATGCACTATGGGAATCATAGGAAAAGAAGAGAACAGGGCAACTTAATTGAATAAATAATGGTCAAAACTTCCAACTCTGAAGGAAGAAACTGACGTTCAGATTCAAGACACTCAAAGGATTCCAATTAGAATAAATTCAAAGAGAATTGAATCAAGACATTCTAATCAAACTGTCTAATATTGTCTAATGTCAGAGAGACTCTTGAAAATGCCAAGAGAAAAGAAATTTGTCACATACAAGGGGTCTTCCATGAGATAATCAGTATCTTTCTCAGCAGAAAGTTTGCAGACCAGAAGGGAAGTGATCAAAGATCTATTTCAAAAAAGAAAAAAGAAAGAAAGAAAGAGGAAAAAAAATGAAAAACCCTGATAGCCAAGAATACTGTATCCAGCAAAACTGTCCTTTAAAAACAAAAAAAAAAATTGAGATTTTCTGAGATAGACAAAAGCTGAGGGAGTTCATTACTGGTCATCCTACTTGAGAAGAAATGCTAAAGGGAATTCTTTAAGTGGAAATGAAAGAAAGATAGATAGCAACACAAAACCATATAAGTATATAAGGTTATCCAGTACAGATAAATAACATTGACAAGTAGAGTAACCAGTACCATTGTAATTTTGGTACAGAACTTCAGTGATAAAAACACAAAAAAATTACTTTATGTAATTTGTACATACTATAGAAAGATAAAATTTGTAACATCAATAACATAAGGTACAGCTATAAAGGAGACAGTTTCATAAGCAATTGATGTTGTTATCAATTTAAGACAGAATGCTAAAGAACTACGATAGTGGTGGAGCACTTGCTTAGGATGCACATAGCCCTGGATGAAATCCTCAGCATCACAATAAATAAATAAACACCCAAACAACATTAAATAGAATGCTATAACTTTAAAAATTGATATTTAATTTCCACAGTAAACAGAAATATCAATAGTATATACAAAAAAAGAAATGAGAATGGAATCAAAGATTATCACTATGATAAATCAGCAAAATACTAACGAAGGCAGCAAGAGAGGAAATAAGGGAATAAGAAGCTCCAAGATAAGCATAAAACAACAAAATCGCAACAGTAAGCTTTTCTGTATCAGTAATTACAGCAAGTTTTACCCTATCAGTAATTATTTTAAAGGTAAATAAACTAAACTCTTCAATCAAAAGATAATCATAGTACTTGGAGGCTGAGAAAGGAGGATCACATGTTTGAGGCCAGTACAGAGTAAACTAGAGAGAGATCCACTTTCAAAAATAAAAGTGGCTCGAGGTTTAGCTCAAAGGTAGAATGCTCCTGGATTCAATCACCAGTACCACACAACACACATACACAAAGATATCGATTAATTGAATGGATAAAACATTTGGATCCAACTATGCTATCTTTAAGAAACCCAATTTTTTTCTTTGGGTATTGGGGATTAAACCCAGGGATGGGCATTCTACCTCTGAGCTATACCCCTAGTCCTATTTTATTTTATTTTTTATTTTGAAACAGGGACTCACTAAGTTACTGAGGGCCTTTGCTAAGTTGCTTAGGCTGCAATGGACCTGCGATCCTTCTGTCTCATCCTCCCAAGTACTGGAATTGTAAGCATATGCCACCATGTCTGACTGAGACCTACTTTAAAGACACATATGTTGAAAATAAAAGGATAGAAAAAGATTTTACCATGTAAGGGATAACTGAAAGAGAGCAGAAGATGTCATAACAATATCAGAAAAAGTAGACTTTAAATAAAGCTATTCCAAGAGACAAAGAAAGATAGTATATAATGATAACCGGGTTGATTTACCAATAAGATCTAATAATTATGAATATTTAAGTACTGGTATAGTCACATCTAGATTGTCCCCTGAAGAGCTCAGGATTGATGTAGTTAAGTCATGAGGACTGTAATCTCATCAGCAGATACATCCACTGTACTTTTCTGGGTGGTAACACAGGATGGCAGGGTGTGGCTGGGGAAGGTGGGTCACCAGGAGTGTGGCCTTAAGGACTGTGCTTGTGTCTTTGAATCTCCATGCTTGCTTGCTCTCTCTTGCTTCCACCCTCCATGATGTGTTCTTCCTCTCTCTGCTCCCTGTAGCCAGGTCCTGAGCTCCAGACCCTGGCTTAACATGTACTGAACTCACAACCTCCAGTGAGCTGTGAGCTAATAAAGCGTCCTTCCTCTAAGTTGTGTGGTTAGTTGTTTGGGATTATTGCACTGAGAATGTTGGCTGAGACAAGGTGCCAAACCTCAGAGCTCAAAACTATATGAAGCAACTTCGACAAAATTGAAGAGAAAAATGAGCAGCAACCAATATTAATAGCCACTTTCAAAAATGAATAGAACAAGAGAGAGGATCAATCAAGAAATAGACAACTTGACCAATAGGACCTAATAGACATGTATAAAACACTCAACAGAAGCACAATACACTCTCTTCTCATGATAGGCTACATGTAAATAGAAAACATGTCTTAACAGTCTAAGGAAGATTTGAATAGTACAAAGTTATCTTTTCTGATTATAAAGGAATGAAGCAGCCAGGTGTGGTGGTGCACACTTGTAATCCCAGCATTGGGAGGCTGAGACCGGAGGATCCGGGTTCACAGCCAGCCTCAGCTACCTAGTGAGGCACTCCGCAACTTAGTGAGACTCGGTTTCAAAATAAAGAATAAAAAATAGGGCTGGGGGTGTAGCTTGGAGGTAGAATGCCCCTGAGTTCAATCCCCAGTACCGCAATAAATAAATAAATAAATAAATAAATAAATAAATAAATAAATAAATAAAGGAATGAAACTCAAAATCAGTAGCACAAAGAAACTGGAAAATTCACATATATTTATAAATTAAATAACACATTTTTGAACAACTAATGGGTCAAAGAACAAGTCACAAGGGAAATCAGAAAATACTTTGAGACAAATGAAAATGGAAGCAAAACATATTAAAATTTATGGGAAGTAGTGGAAACACGGCCAAGAGGGAAATTAGAACTATAGATGTATACATTAAAAAAGCTGAAAAAACTCAAATAGCAACCTAAATTTACACCTCGACAAACTAGAAGAACAAATGGAGAATCCCTAAAAGTTTTAAGAAAGTCAAAAGCAAAATTTACATAAAAAAGTGGAAATATTAATTTTTGAGACTGCTCAATGGTGACTGATTATAGGGCAATACATTCCAAATCTAAAGGAAAATGATTCATCTCAGAGTTCTGTCTAAAGCTAAGCTACAAATCACCTAGAATTATAAATTTTTAGACTTATTCTTGAGCAAACTTGGAGAAAAGCAGAAACATGGAAATAAAAACAAAGAAAAATGGTATTTAAGAAATCAATCAAATCACACAGGAATATGAAATATACTAGGACTCTAGCTTTGCCCCTGGTTTAAGGACTTGCTAGTCCAGACTGAGCATTAGAGACTGTTGTCAGTAACTTAGCATTTGGAAAAGTCATTCATATGCTGCGGAATCTGTGTGGTCTGGAAAAAAAAAAAAAAAAGTAGCAATAGACAATTAGAAAACAAGGGCAATGAATAACAACAAAAATAAAATTGGTTTTATTAACTTTGTTAAAAGAAATATCATAAGTCACTCTATGGCTCACCAATGATCAGTTTTTACAGTTTCAATGTGTAAACTTGGACTTCTTATTTAGAAAAAAAAAAAATTGTAGTGAAATTATATTGGGAGATTGAGGACAAGAAAGAAAATTGGATGGGGATGTGTGGAAAATGTAATTTCTCTGTTACCATAATGAAAATCCAGGAGACAATAATTGAAATAGCTAAATGGTAATCACATTATTTAAGAGAATGGAAAGAGGATCAGAAGAAGTAGCTAAAAAGAACTGAATAACTGTATCTGAAGACCAGTACTAAGGGTGGTCTGATATGGAGCACAAGGAAGGCTGTTTCGTACTGCACAACTTTCAGAAATATTTAATTTTTAAAATATGTAAATATATAACTTGGTTAAAAAAAAAATTAGCCCTCCTCCAAAACATACACTGGCATATATGAGTCATGAAGTTAGGAATGTGATTATGAATTCACATACCAAAAAGTGACTTAAAACACTGAGTTCCTGGCAAAGAGTAAAAAAATAAAATTCATGGGGTGTAAGTAGTAATAGCATTTGGTTATAGCATGAATCTCCACTGTGATAATCTTCCTGTCTGATAAAAAATGGCACTAGAGAGGCATAAACTTCAGTGAAAGTCTTTGGAAAGTTAACTTACAGAGAGCATAAGATTGAAAAAAGAAAGGGAAGTTTATAAAATTCTTAGTGTAATTTATGGAAAATGCTTTACTAAATATCTTCCAGATTTTTATGTCAGTTTCAACTGGGGTTATAAAATTCAAGACATTATTTATACACACTGATTAAAACATATTTAAGTGTTATATTTCACCAAAGTTAGTATCATATTAGGCAAAACTCCTGCTGTATTTTCCTGAAAAAACTGTAATTGTGATGTGTGAACTGTCTTACAATGTATACTTGTGGAGAATACAACTTCCAGGCCTTTCCATAAATACTGGGAGTTTGGTACCCAATGACATCTCATGGAAAAAGAATTTTGAATTAATGAAAGCATTTTCAACTTGCCTGTGAAGAAAACAATGGCAACACTCAATTATGAAGGACTAAGGCTGTTTTTAACAAAAAGGAGATACATTTTTAATCAAATTGGTTCATAACTATTCCAACAGATTCCATGAAAATATTGCTTGCAATAGAAAAATCTATAATAATCAATCTGAAAAAACAAAAATAAGAATAGTTGACAATCATGACTTTTTAAAGAAATATATTTGAAATGAACTTGGAATAATCAAGAAAACAGAATTGTTAGAAAAGAGTTTTGATGAATTGTTATAATTCGTGTTTCTAGGAATTCCATATTCACTTCCAATTTTGCCTCTGACCTATAGTATAAATAGACACAGAATTTTGTTGTTGTTGTTTACTTTTTGGTAGATATTGTTTTGTTTTGTTTTTAACCCCACATTGATCTAAAGTAGCTCAGCTACAGTCATCCCAACACTTAGCACCTTTTAATACCTAGTGGTAGCAAAGAAAAGTTGAGGTGAATTTACTGTTGAAAACAATCTTAAAACTCAAGTTAAGCAATAAAAATGGAAGGCACTAATTATGATGAGCTGAAAGAAGATGCACCATTCAATGAGTCAAATAAACTCTCACTTTTAATTAAATTTTCAATTAAAAACCCTCTAAAACTAAGTGGTTCTGAACAAATATATACGCATATAATAAGACTTTAAAAAGACTCATTAATTTCAAGCACTACAAGCACTAGTTGTAATTTCTGCTCTTAACAAGTTTTTATTGGAACTCCAAACAGCATTTGTTTTTATTTTTTTTTCTTCTTCTCTCTCTCTCTCTCTCTCTCTCTCTCTAAGTTCTTTGAGCTTCAAGAGAATTCTAGCAGAAACTAATGGTTAAAACAAAGACCTAAAATAATAGCTAAAATTAGAGGTTTAGGATTTATTAACTCATTATATCCAGATAATGATGTGGGTAGGTTCTATGAATATCTTCATTATAGAGCTAAAGTATAACCCAATGAAGTGACTTGCTCAAGGCCATCCATTTTGATGTGGTGCCTCCTTCTCATGAGCATTTTGCATTTTAAAGAAAAGATACAGAGGAGTCCTCTCCTACCCGTAGTTCACAGTCGCATCTCTCCTGGAAACTGCCTTCTCTTTAATAACAGCTCTAGGCCACCTGAGTGATCTGCGGCTGCACAGGTGTTCACTGCATTTTTATCTACCTGTTCACAGAGTCTCACCATGTCTCACTCACAATGGATGCCAGAGACTTCTAAGGGAGGGTTACGTAGTGTCTATACTCTGGACCAGCCTGACTTGGACTGGGCTGTAGGTCCAGTTTGATCAGATTCTGAATAATACTGAAATAAGAAAAATATATTCAATAGGCTCTTAAAGTGGTGAATAGCTTTTATTTTTATGAGCACTTGTTAATAAATACTACTTAGTGTTTTCACAGGAGATAAAACACACATTTAGTATCATAGAGCTGTAGGGAACCTCAGCCACAAGTCACCCTCCTCTAGTTGAGGAACCTGAAGCTTAAGGAATTTCTGTGATATGCCTAGTGTCTCAATGTTCTTATAGGCAGTGTGGTCACTAAAACCTGGGCCACCAGGCTCACACACAAGTGGTCCTCTCTTGTTTTTGAGAAAGAGATAAGCTGATTGTATTAAAACTTGAAAATAATACATTATTTAAATGATTGATAATGCAGAAAATAAACACAATGCTCTTACCTGTAAGAACCATACATCACTTTCTGGCAGTCAACTAACAAAAATTTCTGTTCCATTTTTCCATGGAATTTTGCCCCCGTTTTTGAAAGGTAATCTTGGCCTTTTACTGTCCGCACTCGGATATTCTAGAATTATACATAAATATGAAGTAAAAATTATGGCTAGAAAGGAAATATTTTGAAAAGCAAAATATGTATCAATATAAATTTTAATATTAAAATTATTTACTTGAAGTAAACCTTTAAAATTCATAAAATTTCATAAATGATTTTCAAGAAAACTCCAAAAATTTTAAATCAAGAAAAATATTCACTTCAAATTCATATTTTAACTCAAATAAGGAGCTATTACTTCACATTTATATAGAAAGCTTTCATAAATCACTTGGAATTCTACTGTGAGAAATCCTATGAATTACAGCATTATCATTACAAGATAACAAAAATTAAAATCTGTCTTCTTTTCAAAAGTCAAACATAACTGAAAACACTCTGTCAAATAATTTTGACAAGCAACATGTGCTGAATCATGTCATTACTCCAGGGAGAGCTTTCAAGGTTATGAATGCAAAACGGAAGCATTAA
This sequence comes from Graphiurus murinus, assembly GCA_004027655.1. Classification (NCBI taxonomy): domain Eukaryota; kingdom Metazoa; phylum Chordata; class Mammalia; order Rodentia; family Gliridae; genus Graphiurus; species Graphiurus murinus. The sequence goes on along the minus strand of PVLC010001773.1, from coordinate 20,382 downwards.
AAACTCCTGGCAGCAGAGTTAACTCAGAAAAGGGTGATATGAACATGTTTGCTTTCAGTTACGTTCTCAAAAGAACATGGGGGCATCTCTGTGATCAACCATTATGCCATATTAAATACATTTGTATTTTTTCTTTTTACTTTTGGAGTAACTTAACATGTATTAAACTTAAGGTGAAAATAGTGCACAAAAATACTTGAGAAAAAAAAAAAAGAATTCTTACCCTGAGACGTTGAATTTGACAACCCTGCTTTTCAGTCATATTTAGAAAATGATTAAAATTGAACTCATCAAGCAAAATGTATACAGATATCCCTCGAGTTGATGCCTCCACTATTTCTTTGAAAATGTCCACATCTGTAAATATATCCATCACTAAAGCAATGACCTGTTAAAGATAAGAATATGAAACAATTTAGGTACTAATACACATTAGGAAATTTCTTATTTTCGTAAGAACTGCACACAACAGAAAACAAATACAGTAATACATATAAAATATACACACCCATATATATATATATATGCAAAAGCAACCAGGAATGGTGATGCATGCCTGTAATCCCAGAACTTGGAAGGCCGAGTCTAGAAGACTGAAGGTTCGCAGACAGCCTCAGCAATGTAGTGAAACTCTCAGCAACCTAGTAAGACCCTGTTTCAATCAATCAGTCAATCAACCAATCAATCAATCAATAAGTAAATAAATAAAAAGGGCTAGGGGTAATAAAAAGGGGCTCGTGGTTTCAATCCCCATTACCCCCCCCCCACACACACACACATACACGAGCAAAAACACATATGCAGATTTGTAACACTAAGTAATTTTCGCTATAGTTTTAAGTTGAAGGGAATCTGCATTTTGGTAGGATTCTGAGGGAAGGAAAAATCCAAAGTAAAGATTACAAGGTTGTCTGTAGGATTAACAGAGGACACAGTATTGAAATCAGTTTTATAATTTTTCTTGGGAGACATTACCAAGAACTAGTTTCCTGGTACTAGATTTTAAGCATAAAGGTTTCAGACAACTGGAACAGAGTTCAAATAAAATAAATTTTAAAAAATCTTCTAGAAATAGAAATATATCTAAGAAAGGATAAAAGATGGAAAAAGTTATAAGAAAATTTCGTATTTGTGCCTAAAATTAGCAGATCACATCAGTAAAAGAAAAAACCAAAAAAGGATGAAAAAAGTCGATATGATTAAGAAAGAAACCCTTAAGGAACAAGCCTCTGTGTATTTATGTGAAAGGTGTATTTACTGATGACTTCTAATGTGACGAAGAAGAAGAAAAACTCCTGTCCTTGTAAAGCTTATAGTCTCCTGGGGAAGACATAGAGAACAATGCAAATAAAATAACCATGCAATGAGTTATAAATGTAAGGGGTATTTATTTATTTATTTATTTATTTATTTATTTATTTATTTATTTATTTATTTATTTAATGGAGGGGGACAGAGCAGGATAAGGTGAACGTCGATTCCCGGAGCTTGAGAAGGAGTAATGTGAGCATTGCAGGGCAGTTCTCCTTGAGACAGTTTCCTGTCTAAAGAAACTGAAGCTGCCCTCCTGCACCTCCTGAGGAGGAGCGTTCCAGATGGAGGGACTTAGGGGTTCTGCTATGGCACATATATGAGGACGTCACTACCAACCTCACTAACATGTACAGAGACGGAGGGAGGTGTGCATGTATAAATGCATCACTTTGACTTTCACTATCTTATATAATTACAATGCACCGATAGAATGATTTTCAAAAAGAAACATCAAGGGGAAGGTGAGGACAAACTGAGACAGGGAGCGTGATTGCAATGTCCCAAAGGCATTTGAAAGCTGTGAGTGTTTTTATTTTTATTTTTTTCTGAATAAGATTGGAAGTTGTTAAAGGGTTTTGAGATGTAGTAACAATACGCTCTGACTGTAGTTTGGAAGGACTGTTCTGGCAGCTATAAACTTTGAGAGTGAGAGCAAGTTTGGAAGGCGAGAGGCCAGTCAGAACTTCTGGGGTAATTCCAGTGGGAGGTGAAAGGCAGGTCCAGGATGGTGGATCAGTGATGAGGAGAAATGGGCAGGTGCTGGTTAGCTTGGAGCCAAGAGGACTTGCATGATGGGTGGGAGGGGAAAAAGGGAGAGGAGGACAGCTTCGTTCTACTTGACACCTCACTGACTCTACGGACAGAGTGAACATCAGGTGCAGATCCTGGACATAACTGGTATAGACAACTATTTTTGTGTAATTTGGTTACACAAGAAGCAGAGAAGTGGGGCAGTACTGCAGGTAAAGGTGGGTCAAGAAAAACCGTACTTTTGCTTTAAGGCGGGAGAAATAAAGGTGTGTCTATGTCATTGAAATGCTCTAGGAAAGAGAGAAAGCTATTGATGAAAGAGAATGTGGGAGGGGAGGTGGGGAAAGGGGAATTTCTGTGGCCATATCATTGAGTTGGCAATGAGGGAGAGACTTTAGTGGAAAAATAAAGAAAGTCAGGCGTGGTGGTACACGCTTGTAATCCCAGCATTTGGAAGGCTGAGACTAGAGGATCCGGGTTCGCGGCCAGACTCAGCTACCTAGTGAGGCACTCTGCAACTTAGTGAGACCCTGTTTCAAAATAAAGAATAAAAAATAGGGCTGGGGGTGTAGCTCGGAGGTAGAATGCCCCTGAGTTCAATCCCCAGTACTGCAAAAAAAAGAAAGAAAAATAAAGAGATCATAGTACGTAGTTCAGATCAACAAATCATCATCTAAAATACGAAGCCAGATAAATATGTATATATATATAAATGTGTGTGTGTGTGTGTGTGTGTGTGTGTGTGTGTGTGTGTGTATATGTATGTATAAAAAAGTGTAGTTGCTAGGGAAAGTGCAGATGTGGTGGTGGGCTGGGTTAGTCTTCAACTGAGAGTGATGATTTAGATTTGGAGGTCTGAGGGAAGGGGTACTAAGTAGTTATCTAGGAGAGTAGGAAAAGAAATAGATGAAGGAAATAGAGTATCACAGACTCACCAGGCCACACATTTATGGTGGGACCTCAACAGGGTTGTGACTTATTTCCCAACCTTGTCAGATGCAGGGGTGCAGGCAGGGAGGAGTCGGTTTTATTTAACCATGGCTGTGGTCCTGACATAAGAGTCTAAGCAACCGAGAGGAGGCAGAAGAACAGGAGTGGTGCAGGAGGGGCAGGGCTCAAATGACTGACCAGGGATTTAAATTGGACAGAGGGGAGGGAGAAAGAGCTGAATGTGAGAGGTAGAAAACAGGGAATAGGACCAATGAATCAGACGTCCGTCTGGAGTGAAAGGATGCTTAGATATTGTGGAATTATAAATGTTTAGGTTTAAATGTACCTTTTAAATATTTATGTTAATTTGGTTAGAAACAAAAAATATTCACATTATAGAGAGTTGTATTTACTTCGCGTTATAAGGTCCGAAACAAAATTAGCCATTGATTAATTCATAATGGTGGAAGCTGTTTGAGTGTACATGAGGATTCTCTGTATTATTCTCTCTACTTTTATAGCTTTCCATAACACAGTTAGTAAAAATAAAAAAATGAAAACGACAAAATATTTTTATACCAGATGTAGTTAAAACAGGGATATAAGCAGAGGTGGCAATCAGATGGCAATACATGAGTTAGTTTAGGGAATATCTGCATGTTATAGTCATGCAGATATGATTGCAAGGATATGACTGGGAGTCAATGGTTGAGGTATATTGAGAAAAGATATGGACACAGTGGTGCATACCTGTATCTCAGCACTTGGGAGGCCGAGGCAGGAAAATCACAGGTTAGAGGCTAGCATGTGGTAACTTAGTGAGACCCTGTTTCAAGATAAAAAATAAAAATGGAGCCGGGCATGGTGGCGCACACTCGTAATCCCAGCATTTGGAGGCTGAGACCGGAGGATTCGGGTTCACGGCCAGCCTCAGCTACCTAGTGAGGCACTCCGCAAAGGGCAAAGGACAGAGAAATAATTCACCTTTAGAAAGATCTCTCATGGGCATATTAATTAATTTACTATTTATTTATAATTAATTAATCTATCTATTTATTGGTCCTGAGGATTGAGCCCAGGGACATTCTACCTATGAACTACATCCCAGCCTTTTTTTATTTTGAAGCAGAGTCTCACTAAGTTGCTGAGGACCTAAGTTGCAGAGGCTGACTTTGAACCTATGCTCCTTAGAGGCATGAATTTAAATGGCCAGGAATTGAGACAAAGTTAGCACTGGAAAGCATAATAGAAAGCAGGGTCTTAAGCTGTCAAAAATGAGAAGACAGGAGAATGACCTGGGAACAGGCCCATGGCAACACATCAGGATAATGTAATGGATACATCAGGACTACATTAGAAGAGGGCTAAGTCATAGATAATATGAAATAATTTCATTTACTTTAATATTTTTAAACAAAATACTGGTCTAGACTCATATCCGTTGATGGCACTCTTCAAATTACCTGTGACACGTACTTCAATCAGATTGTCTGCAAGAACAATATAATTCCAGTGGCATCTCTCATTACTTTCTTTTTTTAAAATGTTTTATGGGTGTATTGTAATCATATATGTTTGTGAGGCACAAGCTACTAGAGGCATACATGCACACAGGTCTCATTTAACTCTTCCCCAATTCCCACCCCATCCCCTCCCCCTTCCTTCCTTCTCATGGTTGGCTTAGTGATTGACTTTGATATGTTTGTGAGTGTTCATCATGTGCAATAGAGTGATTCCCTCCCCCCCAGCCCTGCATCACCTTCAGTTAGATGGCCTTCTTTGCTCATCTAAGGTTTCTCCTTCTTCATCTAGAGTCCCTCGTATGACCCCTTTCTTCCTAGCTTCTGCTAGGGAGAGCATCCAATTTTTTACTTTTTATGACTGACTAATCTTGCTTAGCATGTTTCCAGTTCCATTCATTTCCCTGCAAAGAACATGATTTTGTTTTTCTTTATGGCTTAGTAAAATTCCATTATGTACATATCCCATAGTTTTATAACCCATTCATCTGTTGATGAACATCTTGGCCATAGTTTGAAAATTATGAATTATGCTGCTATAAACATAGATACACATGCATTGGTCTGATAGTTTGGTTTCCATTCTTTAGGGTAGATACCCAGAAGTGGTATTGCTGGATCATATGGTAGGTTCATTCCCATTCATCTGAGGATCCTCCACACTGTTTTCCAAAGTGGTTGTACTAATTTGCAATCCCACCAACAATGTATTAGAGTTCCCACTTCTCCACACCCTCGCCAGCATTTGTTGTTGGTTGTGTTTTTGATTATTGCCATTCTGATTGTAGTTAGGTGAAATCTCAAGGTAATTTTGATTTGCATCTCTCTGATTGCTAATGATGTGGAACATTTCCTCATACATTAATTGACCATTTGTATTTCTTCACTTTGTGAAGTGTCTATTTAGTTCACTTGCCCATTTTTTGATTGGGTTGTTTTCTTAGCTGTGAGTCTGTGTTCTCTGTATATCTTAAATATTAGTCCTCTGTCTGAGAAGTAGCTGGCAAGAAGAAGAAAGACGCTAATGACAACAACCTCACCCACTTCTTGAGAATATTCTTCATAGCCCTAAACATGTAAAGATTCTTCAAATAACATTGTGGATTATTAGTTTAATTCATTTACTATTCATTGAGTGAAACATAAAGTAAATATAAAGTAAATATCCATGTAATAAATTTATTTTACAAACTAATTTGTCAAAATATATCAAGATATAGTTTGGCACTGTTTTCTTTTAACTAGAAAGGTTTTTTTGTTCAAATGAAGAAAGATTACTATACAACATGGCATTCTAGTATATCTAAGAATTTCTTTTTAATTTATCAGATAGTCTCATGTAACAAATTATTTTAGACTTTGGAAATGAACAACAAAACATTGCCAGGATACAAAAAGGTTTTTGTTTAGAAAAAGCAATTGAAGTCACTCATCCAATGGATTATTTTGTCACATCAATGGTACAACAAGTGACAATCTTTCTTGCATGACAGATAACAGACAACCAGATTATATAACTTCAAGTTTATCTCACGTCAGGCTGTGTCTCAGGCCTTGTCTGCTACACCATCACTGAACGTGTTGAAAAGTTCTATAAGATCTACAGAAAGTTTCAGTTGTGCCACAAAAGACAAAATAAAGTGGAGCTTTTTTTTTTTATGTTGGATTACATTCTGGGAATAGTAGTTATTAGAAATGAGGTATTCCATCTGGGCGTGGTGGTACATGCCTGTAATCCCAGTACTTGGGAGGCAGAGGCAAGAGGATCAGAGGTTTAAGACCAGTCTTGGCAAATTAGCAAGACTGTCAGCAACCTAGCAAGACCCTGTTTCAAAACAAAAAATTAAAAAGGGCTGGGTATGTAGCTGGGAAATAGAATGCCTCTGGGTTCAATCCCCAGCAAAACGCGCGCGCGCGCACACACACACACACACACACACACACACAGATATTCTAGGCCTAGGTCTTTTTTTTTTTTTTGGTAGTGGAGATTGAACCAGGACCTTTCTATCTCTGAGCTATACCCACCCCCAGCCCTTTCTATTTTTTATTTTGAAACAGGGTCTTGCTAAGTTGTTGAGAGTTTTACTAAGTTACTGAGGCTGACCTCAAACCTGAGATACTCCTGTCTCAGCCTCCCAAGTACTGGGATTACAGATGTGGGCCACCATGCCTGGCTCTGAGTCCTTTTTAAAATTAAATGAGACTTCATGTTTTTAGTAGTGTCAGAGTAAATCAGACTCAGAGGCACTGATTCTTACTTTTCTTTTCTCATACTGACCTATTCAATTTTCCTGAAATGGCCCAGACAATGAAATTTACACTGAATTGAAATTATATAAACACAGGAATGCCGGGTGTGGTGGTGCACACTTGTAATCCCAGCATTTGGGAGGCTGAGTCCGGAGGATCGGGGTTCGAGGCCAGCCTCAGCTACCTAGTGAGGCACTCCGCAACTTAGTGAGACCTTGTTTCAAAATAAAGAATAAAAAATGGGGCTGGGGGTGTAGCTTGGAGGTAGAATGCTCCTGAGTTCAATCCCCAGTACCACCAAAAAAAAAAAAAATTAACACAGGAAATAAATATTGGTAAGTTTATATGCATGATACAATTCGAGGCCATTCAGGAGAGGAGGACATAATCAGGTAGAAAGTAATGCACAGCAACAGTAACTCAGAGGAAAAAAATAATCAGTCTGTATGTACTTGGTTGTTAGGGCTTGAGTATACAGTAGGATGAAAGAGACAACAGCATTTCAAGGGTAAGCCCTAAATAATAAATGAGGATTATTTTTAGCCATCTAAGCAGGAAGACCAGCAATACAGAGACAAAGATCAGAATGAAGATAATAGTAACACTGTAACAAATGTGTATTGAATTCACCTAGATTCAAAAGCAAATATCATTGTGCTTATGAACATAAAATAGAATTTATATAAACATATTTTATATGTTCATATATAAATATGTATGTATGCTATAAAGGATCTTAGAAATCTGATGTTTAGATTTGATGTTTAGATTTTTTCTTGGGAAAAATCTGTGTGATAATAATATACACAGAGAATATCTAAGTTCTACTGAATCATATGACAAAAAAATTGTGACATCTTCTTTATGACTTTTATTATAAGGTTCATCTTTATAAGTACACCGAAACAAAAAATGTGTGATAGAAACCAGTGATAAGAAAAGTAAAGATTAGAAAGGCCCCGAGTTCCATCCCCAGCACCAGAAAAAAAAAAGTGAAAAATAAAAATCTGAAACTTGAAGCCAGGCGTGGTGGTGCACACTTGTAGTCCTAGCACTTGGGAGGCTGGGACAGGAGGATCCCGGTTTGCGGACAGCCTCAGCCACTTAATGAGGTTCCCGTCAATTTAGTGAGACCCTGCTTCAAAATAAAGAATAAAAAATAGGGCTGCGGGTCTAGCTTGGAGGTAGAATGTCCCTGGGTTCAATCCCCAGTACCACACACACACACACACACACACACACACACACACACACAAAATCTGAAACTTGATGAGGTTTGACTAAAATGTTCATTACAACGTTGACGTTGAATACTTGCATTTCCTTAGAAATATGCTTTGCTATCTCCAGTATTTTGTCTTCGAATCACACATTGTTTTTCACTTTGTATTTGTCAAGCTATGAATTTATTAGTGACATGTTTTTATATGACCCAGATACTTACTGTAATGTAGGTGGACCTTGGTTAATGTTCTGCAGTCACACAACTGCCATTATCACCCTCAAGATACAATATTATACCTTTTATGTTCATTTGAAGAAATTAAAACTTCCTTGGTAATTGTCTGAATAGAGACTGGATGATTTTTTTCCCATCAGTTTAAAAATTAAAAGGGAGTTCAAGTTTAAAAAAAAAATTAATGGGGCACTATAAGTATATTTATAATAAAACTGAACACAACTGGAAAACTTTTAAGAACTGAGTAATAGAAATAAATGGAAATGATTCCTTAAGGAACATATATTTCTAACTCTGTAAAAACCTGTCAAAAATAATTGCTAAATTTCAGAAAACAAAGAAAGAAGCTGATATGAGAAATAAGTGTCTTTGGCCCTAATTCTTATGCAGCCTAAGTAAGAACTAATAGCTGTAACTATATATCAACGTGATTGGTCTGCCATAAATTAAGTGATCTTGGGGAAGTCACTGAAATGGCTCTGTTAATATAAATCAATTACACACAAGGTCTTGTGTGTACCAGGTTCTGAAACTCTATGTTGTAATAACTATTCATTTTCTACTGATTCTGATGGCTAAAATAATATGAATAAATACAGATTTCAAGATATATAATTAAAGTATTAGAGAACGTAATTTTTTATATATGAAACTCTGACAACTGATCTACTCTAGATGTTTTAGGAGCTTATTTTTCAAAATAAATTTATATTTTACTAGGGGGATACAACCAAGACTTGTTACCTATAATCCAAATTATCTAGGATATGTAAATAACCAGATTATACTCATTTTAACTATTCTGCTACAAGGTACAGTGTACACAGCTGGCAAATCTAACCAATAACCCTTTGGGGAGAGTGGGAAAAAAATTGAAGGTATTATAATAAAAGTCAATAGAAGATATGAAGGGAATTTGGGGTTGTGTTATAGCAACAACACTAGTTTATAGAACTAACTCAGAAGAGAAATTGATAAGCTACTTTCCACATCCTTTGCATGAGATTATGTGATCAAAATACTTAATCATCATAAACATGAATTATGGTTTCACTTTTGTTCTATGTAAGAAAACTTAAATCAGCTCTGCGCAAGTAGGCATCTTTGCTTTTGAAAAGAATTTGGAGTCTAATGAGGAATTACAAAAGGAATTGGGAAGAAGGACAATGAGAAGCAGGCCTAAAATAAACTGCAAAGAGGAGTCAGGGCTCTTTTACCAATTTCAACAATTCAATCATCTTGCATGTTCTCATTTTCCTTAAGCTTAGTCTAGCAAACGTCCCTAGGATAAGCCCCAAAAGCCAAGGTGTCAGAGGATCTAGACAAACTAAGTCATGTTGGACAAAACTGGGCTCAAGACTCCCCAGCATTCCCCATATTTGGACAGTCCAGCTGTGTGAACACACCGATAGTTCACCTCCAGAGCCTAAGAGGGAGCGCTGTGGAGAGCTGCATTGTTTGAGGGGCTGGAAGGGAGAAGAGGGGGCATCAAATCAGATTCTCTGAAGTTAAAATCCCTCTAACTTAGTCCACAACCCGACTCTAAGAGTATGAGAGGAGAAGGAGAGAGGGATGGGATAGAATGACCAGTGGGTCTGTGGTAGTTAGACAGGAGTAAGAACTTACGGTATGCTACCACATAGTAGGGTCACTATAGATAGGGAGTGTGTACTATGTATTTCAAAAACTAGAAAACATAATTTTGAATGATTTTTTTCCATAAAGAAGTAACAGATGTTTGAAGAGATAACTTTGTATCTATGCATTAAAGTAACACATGGTACCCCATCAAATATGCCAAATATCTCTGTTTTTATGTATCATTTAAAGAATAAATTTGCCAGGCATGGAGGCACATGCCTTTAACCTCAATACATGGGAGGCTGAGACAGGAAGATCACAGGTTTGAGGTCAGCCTCAGCAACTAAGCAAGGCCCTTCACAACTTAGTGAGACTCTGTTTCCAAAAAAAAAAAAGAAAAAAAAAATAGGGATGTGAGTGAACCCTGCCCCTAGGTTCAATCTCCAGTACCACACACACAAAAAAAGAATAAGTTTAATTTAAAAATTAAAAATAGAGATGGTTGGTGTAGCATTATAGAGCTGGAAATGCTACTATTTTTTGAAATGCTGCTAATAATCAGGATGACATTTTTTGATAAGATTCTAGCAACATCTGTTAAAAACAAGAAAGAGTTAAGTTTATATGTTCATCCAAAAGCAATCATAGAATTTACTAGGAAAGTGTGATACATTCGTAATTTTTCAAAGACAAAGTACATGCTATAGGACTTTAACGTTTCATGGTATATAAACATAAAGTAGATAGGCAGAGGATAGCATTACTTCAGGAGGAATGAAGTACCAAAATGCAATATTTATGTATGACTATTTTACTTCATATATAGTTTTACTATTAAAATTTCTAAATCTACAAAAAAGTTGAAAGAACAATATAAGTATCTATAATTATCACCAATATTTTTAAATATTAAAATTGGTGATATTCAGCCGGGCGTGGTGGCGCACGCTTGTAATCCCAGCATTTGGGAGGCTGAGACCGGAGGATCTGGGTTCGCAGCCAGCCTCAGCTACCTAGTGAGGCACTCTGCAACTTAGTGAGACTCGGTTTCAAACTAAAGAATAAAATATAGGGCTGGGGGTGTAGCTCGGAGGTAGAATGCCCCTGAGTTCAAGCTCCAATACCGCAAAAAAAAAAAAAAAAAAAAAAAAAAAAAAAAAAATTGGTGATATTTAAAAGAAAATTAACTATGGAGAAAATTAATGTATTATAACTATTATTTTAAATTATTAACTTTTTACATGTGGTATTGGGGATCAAATCCAGGAGATTCTACTTCCAAGCTACATCCCCAGCCCTTTTTATTCTTTCGTTTTGAAACAGAGTCTTGCAAGGTTACTGAGAGTCTTGCTAAGTTGCTGAGGCTGGTCTTGAACCTGTGATCCTCCTGTCTCAGCCTCCCAAGTATCACCACACCTGACTTAAATTATTAATTTGAACCAAGGGAAAATACTCAAAATTCTCCCCAAGGAGGTAAAAATATAGCAAAAGGCAGATCATTATTATATTATTTTCTCTTGCTTTTTAATTTTCATTATCATGTATATAAGTATAGCATTAAAATGAGAAACAAATAATTAACTCAAATATAGGAAGAAGACTTTGAGGAAAAAATATATAGAACTCTTAACTTTAAAAACAATTTTAGAGTTATTTGAAAACTTTATTTGTAAAACCTGAGTGTTAGATAAAAACATTTGATATGGCAAAATGTGTATTTTGAAATCATTAGATTAATTAGATCTTTCCAGAACTAACTTCCCATAATGTGAGTGTGTTTTCTGTGTTATACCTAGCTTCTGAGGTAAGTATAATTGACATATATGAGATGCTCAATAAAATTTTGTTGGGATGCAGTGTTTACATGGTGCCTGTCCTCAAAAGACACACAGTGCTGTGGGGTTCTTTCATAGAACTATAAATCAGTGTGACACTGGTTATAATAAAATTACCACCAAACTACTCTAAGGTAACAATTATTTCCAAGAATTATGTGTCATTAGTACCTGGAGATTAAAGCATCCCCTTGGATTTTATTAATGAGAGAAATGAGGTTGCCTTTGAAATAATTAAACATCAGCAGATGACAGATCAAAGCGTGGGGCACAGAGTCCCTTAGCAGAGAGAATGGGGTATGCAAGTTGGGACGACGGCCAAACGAAAGAGAGTAGCGAACACGAAAGTAGATACTGCAGCAGAAGAATATAGAAATTGGTTGGTGAGCCATGGAAATAAACTGGAGTCACAGATACAAATAGTGCCCAAGTTCATCTAAGTACTGTCAAGGGAAGATGGGATCCAAAGTCATCTGTCTATAATACTGGCCAAGTATTCATGGTTTAGCAATGGCATCTCTGCCAGATCCATTTTAAACATCTTAACATCTTATGAGTTCTTCTTGTTCTCATTTCCTGACCTTGAAGTAGAGTTGGGCTCTGTGTGTGCGTGCGTGTGTGTGTGTGTGTGTGTGTGTGTGTGTGTGTGTTGCTACAAAGGGAAAATGAGCCAGCTGAATACACATATCTGTTAGGACAGCGAGCCCTGACAACTGGCACTATAAAATGGCCTTCTGTTGTCAGACGTCAGTGTTCCAAGCCTAGACAATATGGATTTATGGATTCGGTTTTAATTCCTAAGTTTAAGGTCCAGAATCCAGATCTTGGCACACTGACTCAGGAATTTTGTTTATCCTGAGATCTCTTGGAATATATAGCCTTTTCTGGGTAACAAAATCATCCATGGGCACGGGATAGATATTACTTTATTTGATCTTTAGTGATATTAAGAAATCTCTGTTATGAAGAAAGAAGTGAAGGGTACTACGGGTGGAATGAAAAAAAAAAGAAGAAGAAAAGAGTAAGAAGTTAGATGTGTTAGCAAAATTTGAAAAACAGTGCATAAAGAGTAGGAGTTTGGGTAATCAGAGTCAAAGCATTTGGAAGATGCAGAGGCAGAGCAGCACCAAAGCTAGTGACCTCATTTTGTTGGGAAATGATATTACGTCATGGAGGAGTCTGCAATAAGGCTAGAATGATTATAATAGTAAATCTGACCCAGATTGTAGAAGAAAGTCCTTTAATGCTGAGCTAACTACGAATTCGCTAAGGCACAACAGAAAACCATTTGAAACTTTATAGCCAAAAAATTATGTAATTCAAACAATTCTTAAGATTAATATATTTGCAAATATGGGATGAATTAGAATAGCTAATGGTAGTCAGAGGAATCTGGAGATTTGAGTCCTCCTCTAGCCTAAAATCCCAATGTGGATGGTGGTAGCAGGAATAAAAAAGATGGAAGTAAAGTTGTAAAGATGATTAGACAGGCCTCATCGGCTGACTGTGAAGGACAACAGAGAAAGGCCAGTCAGGGCTACATTACATAAAAAGTTCTCTTAAGACAATATGAAAACTTAAATTTCAAAAATAGTATTTTGTTTTTGCATAGAAGGCAAGCCATCTGACTAAGTAAAAACGTAAATTAAAAAGCTGGGTTGTTTTTCTTTTCTTTCTACCTATCAATCCATCTATCCACCTGTCTAAATGTGTATGCTTCATTCTATTAACTACTGAAATCTAAACATTTCTAGGCAGTCAGGTGGACTGGGTGGACACCAAAAAATGAAGTGGGAAAGAAGTGATCCTTTTGATGGTGTACAATCTCAATGGTGTCAAAACAGGATGGGGTGAGCCTACAGGGAAGAAATATATGATACTGAAAACAGTAACAGGAGGAAAGGGAAAGAGATTAAGACTGTCATTTGATGTCCTTAACACACACCTCAAGGCAGGAAGTAAAGTCTGCTTCCTAGTGCAGGCTGAGACAGGGCTCAGATGGTGGGCCTGCATATGAATGACAAACAAACATTCCCAAGGGCTGCTGGGAGGAAGACAGCAAGAGGTCAAGAAACCACTAAGAGATTCAGCAGAGTTAACAAAGGCCAACCAAGGTTAAAAAGTATAAACGGGAAGTGGCTGTTTTAACAAGTTTTAGAAACATTTTCCAGTAATACTCAACAAACCTGGAATAGAAGCAAAGGAAGCTGCTAATGGGGCTGACTCAGGATTCAGGGTTCTTTGGGTTGAAAGAGACAGGGGTGTTGACATCAATGACTAAGGAGCACTCTAATGGCTAAAGAGACTGATCAATTAATTAGAAGAAATAGACCAGAGTGACCTTTAGGGGCGAGACAGATGATAAATGCTGGGTTCAAGATATAAATAAATCAATAAACGAATGAATGAATAAATAAATAAATATAGTTAGTTTATTATATTATGAAGCTTGGGCTTTGTAGTATACAAAATAAACTTAAAGTTTGGCCCTTCCTATAGCAATGTTATACGACACATATCTTATGAATCCATTCTAACTTCTCACATTACTTTTGGTAGTAGGAACACATCAATTGGTTTCTTCCATTTAGAAGACACCCAGAAAATGTTTGATAAATAAATACCCAACCACTATTTTAAAAAGGTTGAAAAGCCAGGTGTGGTGGCACACACCTGTAATCCCAATACTAGGGAGGCTGAGACAGGTTTGAGGACAGCCTCAGCAAGTAGTGAGACTCCTAGCATCCTAGGGAGACACTGTTTCAAAGTTTAAAAATTTAAAAAAAAAAGGGCTAGGGTAGATCTCAGAGGTAGAATGCCTCTGGCTTCAATCCCTAGTACCAAACATGCAAAGGAAAAATATAAAGATTAAAAGACAATTAAAAAATTAAAAGACATATTAACCAAATGGGGACTGGACCTTGTTTGGATTTCAACAAAATGACTATAAAAGATGTTTGTGTGACAAGCAGGGAAACTTTAACATTGATTCATTCTTTGATAATATTAATTAATATTTTCTTGTTGTTTTTAGGTTTGATAATTACACATGAACTATCCTTTTAAAAAGCCCTTTTTAACAGACAGTCATATTGAAATAGTCAGATGAAACAAAATGATCTAATAAGTGACATTTGCTTTCAGCAAGGGAAGGAGATACGCAAAGAGAGACACTGACCCCTGGATAGTATTTTTTAAATTTCTACTGAGCTTAATCAAATATCTCCTCAACAATGAACAAAACAAAACTTTATATTTTCTTATTAAAAGGCTGCATATTTACTTGGACAATAATTTTTCCACTCTGAAGTCAAATTTAAACAATTCACTAACTTGGCATTTAAAAAAATATCCAATATACCACATGGCAAAAATAACAGTACTATTTATTTTATATTAATTTCTATTTGAATAAGAAATATCTATATCTCTATTTATCTCTCTCTCTATTTATCTATCTATAGGAGTTTCATGAAAGTCAAGAAATATTGAGCTTGAGGAGTCACTCAGTGACTGCCCAGCATGGACAAGCTCTGGACTCGATCCCTAGAATCACAAAAATAAATAGATAAATAAATAAATAAATAAAGTCAAAATGTTAAAGTAGCAGTTTATTTCTTTATTTGTTTGTCCGTTTATTTATTTTGTGGTACCAGGGATTGAATTCAGGGGCATTCTACCCCAGTCCTATTTTTTTATTCTTTATTTTGAAACAGGGTCTCACTAAGTTGTGGAGGACCTCACTAAGTAGCTGAGGATAGCTGTGAACCCGGATCCTCCTGTCTCAGCCTCCCAAGTACTGGGATTACAAGCATGTGCCACCACACCTGGCACAGTTTTATATTTAATGAATTCATGCATATACCCAATAGTTAAGTTATACGTACTAAATATCATCACTTCACTTTACTACTCCTCTTCCTCTTTTGGATTATTTTCATACCACCAGCTTATACAGTTTATATACTAGTTTTCACTCTGTAGCCTAAAACTTGAAAGAAAGCTGACCTTTGGTGCTGGGAAGCAACTTTCCTAAAAGCTGAAAAAATAGTGAAAATAATATTCAGGATACCATCAAGTTAAACTGATCAACTTCAGCCATGCTGCTTCTATTAACTGAAGACTCCCCCCATACACATACACACAAACAAACACTTCAAGTTTCTTTTGGTATCATGAATTCTTAATAATAGTTACTTTATGAAAATAACTAAAATACAGACAAGAATCTTAGCAAATGTTTTCAGTTGGGCTGAAAGTTATAGATACTGTGTTTTATTAGCAGTTTCTCTTCTCCAGTCTTCAATAATATGATTAAAATTTCATTGTCAAAACCTTCTATTGTTTCTGCTGGGAAAATTATAAACTATAATTTACTTTCCTAAAGCAGGTTCATAAAATGAAACTTAGTGTTCTGGGCTAAAAGGTTGTTTTATGTTTATTACAGAATTTATATCTAAAAGTTGATATTTTATCAAAATTGAGATTGCCTCTATCAAAGCTTAAATAACCACATTCACTCCATACATTTTCATTAAATTAAACCACATTGTTTCATACATAAAATTAAGGAATTTCCATGTCCATAGGTATCATCCTTATTTGATATTCCAAACAAATATGTTACTTAAAAAGAAATATGTTGCATACAAATGTATCCTTGAGCAGACAGTTAAACTATAAATATAGGAGAGATGAAAATTAATGATTATGGAAGAGGAAAAGAAGGAGATGAAGAGGATATAACAGAGAGAAAAACTCTATAGCATTTCTCTTGGAACAATTAATTGAATTTGGTTACTATAACAAAAATACAATATGGCATTTTACAGCTTAAACTCCAAGTGTTTCCAAAGGCTGAATAACTTCATCTTTCATATGTAAGGACACGAGTAACATTAAAAAGGCACATTCAAAATCTGACAAGCAAAATTCAAGTTGAGATTTCAATTTTTGAGACAATTTAAGTAGGCCTGCAATGTAGATTACTTGAGACTTCATTTTTGGAAACAAATTAAATTGCATAAGGAAATTATATAGATGGGCATTGAAACATTCAGATCAGTTATAGTAGAGAAAGAATTATTAAGACTATTAAAATGTGAAACAGTTCAAGGAAAAACATAACCTTTAGCTTTTACTATTGAGATGATCAAATATAACAGCAGGCCTGGCGACTGATAATGTGGCCACAGTAACCTGTGCTCTGAAAACAGGGAAGAAAAGCATCATGAAAATGCTCTGGTTGATTTATTCAATTTTAAATAAACTACAATTAACAAGCATCTAAAAAAGAGTACAATCTCACTTCTTAAGATAGCCTTATAACTAATATTCCAATTAAAAGACCATCTCCCTGTTGTTGTTTTTAAGACTTTATGTCAGATTGCCTTTAAAAAAATGGGATTCAAACTTCTTAATAAAGGGAATTTTGTTAGTTTTTTTTGTTTATTTGTTTTTTGCGGTACTGGGGATTGAACTCAGGAGCATTTTACTTCGGAGCCACACCTCCAGCCAGATTTTATTCTTTATTTTGAAATAGGGTCTCACTAAGTTGTGGAGGGCCTCACTAAGTAGCTGAGGGTGGCCACGAACCTGCATCCTCCTGTCTCAGCCTCCCAAGTACTAGGATTTATAAGCATGCACCATCATGCTTGGGTAGGGAATTTCTTTGAGTCTAACATCTGGGTCAAAAAACAAGTGTATAATAACATTCTTAAGACATGGAAAAATTTTAAGTATCTTTTTATTACACACACACACACACACACACACACACACACACACACACACACCTGGACTGTCTGTGTGTCTCCCTCTCTCACTCTTGGTCTCTCTATCCCCAGGAAAAAATTATTTTAAAAAAAGACTAAGAAAAAAAAAAAGCACTAGTTGGGCATAGTGGCTCACACCTGTAATTCCAGTACTTGAGAGACTAAGACAGGAAGATTGCAGGTTCTAAGCCAGCCTTAGCAACTTAGTGAGGTACTCAGCAATTTAGTGAGACTCTATTTCAAAAATGAAAAAATAAGGAAAGGCTAGGGGGTAGCTCAGAGATAGAATATTCTTGAGTTTATTCCCCAACCCCCCCCCCCAAAAAGCACTAATCTCACAACCAAGAACAAAGGTTCTTTCCCCTTCATCTTGGTATATGCGTAGTTTTACAAAGCTGAGGTTATCTTATTTATGTAATGTTTGTTATATAATTATAATTATAGAATACGAGCGGGTATGTTGGAAAAAGCTTGTAATCCAATCATTACTTGGGAGGCTGAGAGAGGAAAATGTAAGGTTTGAGGCCAGCCATAGAAATTTAGGAAGGACCTGTTTAAAAAAAAAATAGTAAAATATACTAGGTCTAGGGGTATAGTTTAGAGGTAGAACATTCCTGGGTTCAATCCCCAGTAGCACACACAAAAATTGTAAAATAAAACTTTCCTGTTATTATAAACCATTGTTAACATCATATTTGGAAAAGATAGTTCTCCAAAACAGCATAAATAATATAGTCTGTGCACAGAAAGATTGGTCAAGATCTGCTGCAAAAGTCCAGAAAGAAGCAACTAACCTAACTGGAAAAAGAGATTATATCATTCAGGGTTCTTGAAGGAATTCAAAGTTCTCCAATAGCTTTCAATGTTGAGAAATTTACGAAAAGACTGTTCACAGAAGCAAGGGAGGCAGGACAATAGGATTTGATCAAGGAGGAAAAAAAATGAACAAGCAAAGATAAAATGAACTTCTCTCCCTCCAGTGTTCTACCCCCTCGCTGAAGCATCCCACCAGGCAATGTCCTCCCAGCAAGAAAAGAACCTTCAGTGATGCTCAATAGGGCGTCAGCCTAGAAAACCAGGGAAGGGCAGAGATGGGTGGAACATACAACTGATAGGGGAGGGGACGGACTAACATGTTCTGAGGTGCTGAAAGACGAGATACTTCAGAAATACTTAGGTACTAGATGGCAAAATTCAGATCTGATGTTCAACGGGATGGTCAGGCACATGAAGAGAATGTGCTTGCAGATGACATCCAGATTTCTGCATTGAGTAAGTAGGACCTGGGACCCTCAATCACGGACAAAGGCAGATTGAAGGCTGGAAAGAAGTTCGGCTTTGATCTGCTCTGAGTTTGTTTATGACACAGGTAAACATTTTCAGGGCCAGCTGGTTATCAGGGTCTGGCACTAGGGAGAGAGCATTTGGCCACCCATGTCTTCTATCTTTCAGACAAACGATTTAAAAAGAACTTAGAGAAACAAATGTGAGCTCTATACCATGGTATTCAGCAGCAGTCACATCTCCCTGTCTTGACTTCCGAGTTGTATACTTCACTGCAGATTCAAGGCATTCTGTTCTAATGAGCGAGCACTTTCAGAATAGTGGGCTTATGCTGGTTACTTTTGTTTTAAATCCCCATCTTCTCTTTTTCTATGAAAACTGAACTTATCTTTAAAGCAATGGCCTATTTGCAGTCTCAGTCTCTCTCTCTCTCTCTCTCTCTCTCTCTCTCTCTCTCTCTCTCTCTCTCACACACACACACACACACACACACACACACACACACACACACATACACCTTTTTGCCAATTCCATGAACCTAAATTAATTGCATCCTAACTTATGCTCTGGCTACGGTGCATGTGTACTTCAGAGTAGGGTTTATGCCATTTAGCTTGAGGCTTGATGCACTGCATTCTCAGGGGTGATAAACTACTTGAGAGTGGGAGTGACTTGGTCAGTTTTGTGTTCCATCCAATTTTCAAAAAGCAACAATAACATTTATTAACTCATCCATTGTTTCTCCAAAGCACCAAATATGGTTATTTTCAAATAATGAAGAAGCAAACATAAATGTCTTTTTAAATAGATATTTGTATTTCATTTTCGAATTCCTCTAAATCCTAGTGATTTTTCTTTACTTTGTCCATCTGTTAAAAGTTCTCACCACAAAAAAATTCTAAGAATGTGTGTGGTGATGGATATGTTAATTAGCTTTACTTAATCACTGTATGATGTATATGTATATTAAAACATCATGCTGTACCCCATAAACGCATGCAATTTTTATTTAATTTAAAAACATCTCAGGCCCTTCATTCCGACCTGACAGCACAATCACACACATACTGGGAGCTTCATATTTGGAACGAAACTGGCTTCCTGAAGAATGTGTTCCTAGCTGGGCGTGGTGGCGCACACTTGTAATCTCAGGAGGCTGAGACCGGAGGATCAGGGTTCACTGCCAGCCTCAGCTACCTAGTGAGGCCCTCCGCAACTTAGTAAGACCCTGTTTCAAAATAAAGAATAAAAAATAGGGCTGGGGATGTAGCTCGGAGGTAGAATGTCCCTGAGTTCAATCCCCAGTACCACACACACACACACAAAAAAAGGTGTTCCTGTGTTCTTGGCACCTGTTCAATATCAAGCTACTAAAAGAAGCACAGCAAGAATCAAAACCATCTCTAAACTGCTCAACAGGTTTACTTTCTTCTTCAGCAAATAAATGATCCCTGAAATCCCTGGGCCCTGTTCTCCACCTCTTCCTCTTTGAACAGAAGCTGAGAAGACTTTACTGTAGCATGCAAGCAATTATCAGACCCCTGCAGCGACTTCCTCCTCCACTCCATTCCAGCCTCACCCACCTCTGGGAGCCATTCCTGTTCTTGGGCCAGAGGATCTTTCCTTTTCCTTATAGATAACTGATCTCCTGTATTCATTCTCATTCATACCCCCCCCCCCCC